>PVHY01008235.1:0-62793 GCA_004024945.1 Uropsilus gracilis
TGTTCTATCTCTTTAAAGAATGTCATTGGAATTTTTAATGGGATTGCATTGAATCTGTAGATTGCTTTTGGTAGGATGGCCATTTTGATGATGTTAATTCTTCCCATCCATGAGCAAGGAATGTCTTTCCATTTCCTTGTGTCTTCTTCTATCTCTTTTAGTAGTGTTTTAAAGTTTTCTTTGTATAGTTCTTTTACGTATTTTGTTAGGTTTATTCCCTAGGTTTAGATTTTTAAAAAATATCTTAAATTGATTGCATATATATATATATATATATACGTATATGTATGTGTATATATTATATATCTAAAACATCAACTGTATACCCTAAGGTTCTCCCACTGCCTTGTCACCCATCAACCATTATCTTAATCTCTTATGTCCATCCTTCCCCCAACTTTATCCCCTCCCCCTCCCTTGCTCTATGCTTCAGTTCTGCTGACAGTTTTAAGTTTTGTTTGTCCTTCTGTTTGTTTTTCCCATATCCTGTATATAAGTGAGATTATCCAGTATTTCTTTATCTTTCTGTTTTATTTCCACTAGAATGATTCCTGGTCCATCTATCTTATTACAAATGCATCAAATTTATCTTTTTTGATTACTGAATAATTTTCCATTGTGTACATATACCACAATTTTATGCTAAGTATATAGCTTTTACCCGAATCTTCTTTTAAGTTTTTTTTTGTATTTGAACAATTTATTAATTGTTGGTAAAAATACTATCATTCACACATAATTAGACATTGTAACTATATGACAGAAGAAGAACTAAAATCTAAAGAATTAGAGTATAGTCAGGGAAGAGATTTGTCTAAGTGGGGAAAACATTAAGATGGCTAGTAATAGTTCTGCATTGCAATACTCAAGGGGATACCTTTAAAACATGGCAGACAAGATGTGATTAGAGTAAGGAAGGGTACTACAGAGCACTCATGCTCATTTGCACAGTTTTATACAACCAGGTATACTTATTTCCAAAAGTACAAGACCACTAATTCAGAACCATACATTGCAATCAATTTAAAAGTCAACTTCTGTTTATCCAATTTTTAAAATTCAGAATTTTAGAGGAGTGTATAAAAAGGACATAAATTCAATTATATAACTTAAGGATTTTAATACCTGCAGAACTTTTATTCAAATTATTTTAAATTAATTTTTAAATTGATTACACAGTTATATATTTTACATTGCTATATACCCCAGGGTTCTCCCACCATCTTGTCACTCATGGACCATCATCTTAATCTCTTGTATCACCCTCCCTGGATTTTACCCTCCTTCCCCTCTTTTGTTCTATGCTTCAGTTCTGTTGACAGTTTTAAATTTTATTTGTCCTTTTTGTTTGTTTGTTTTCCCAATATCCCAGATACAGGTGAGATAATCCAGAATTTCTTTTTCTTTCTGGCTTTTTTCTGACAACATGATTCCCTCTAGGTCCATCCATGTTAATTCAATACATATATGTAACACAATAAATAATGGAATATTTTGCAATTATCCTGATTAGTTGTTTTTGGAGTAAGTAAAAATAAGAATAGTTTATATCTGATGCATCACTGATCAGCAGTTTTAAAAAAGAGATAGCTGTAATCTTTCAGGAAAAATGAATTTCTTGACTTGATAATTTCTTTTGCTTGTTGACAAGACTTTATTTCACTGCTTTATTTCTGAGAAGTAAAGGAATGTACCTTCAAACTTAAAAGGATGCACCAAACAACTTTTTTGACTCCTATCATGAATAATACATTCATAAGTTTTCAGAAGCTTATAGTCATGTCTTTCACTTGAAAGCAAGAAGAGGATGAACTAATTTGTAGGTGCCAGAATTTCTGGGTTCTTTGACTCACTTTATGGATTTACAGTTTTGAAACTCTAGTTTCACAATGTAATGACATATACTATCTACATTACCAGGAAGTACAAAGCTTTAAAACTAAGTTTGGCTGGAGATATGCACTATCTTCAGGGAGACCTAAATCTGTTGCATAAAGTGATAAAGTTTTAAAAAGATGTAATTACTATTTATGTGTATTTGTTGTAAAGTATGGTGTATATTGTAGAAATTTAATATATTTTTACAAATAGTTTACACAGAATAACAACATGGTATATTTACATAGGTTATATATAAATATAAATCTGTACAAAAAATATGTCGACAATGGTTTTGAAAAGCTTGTATTTCTCTTTTCTCTCCCCACCCCTAGGGAGCTAAGCGAGTCACAGAGAGAAGACTAGTTCCATGGGGTAGTATGGTTTCATCAAGCTTGGTCTATCTTGGGTTCATTTTCAAGAAGGAAACTGACTCATGGCAGAGAGGGCATAGTGTAAAGGAAAGGGCAATATTCAGCAACACAAACTGGAAATTGTGAAAAGGGGAACCCATTTAGAATTATATAAAATGCTCTGTAGGTTCTAAGTTACACAAGATAATTAGCACTCCAGTAGTTAACCCCTTCAAAAATAGTAGTTAATAGTTGATTAGAAAATTTAATTTTGTTTCTATCCTTATAAGGCCAAAATCAGAGAAAAGCAAAAGGAATGGAGCAAGTAAAGAGTCTTTACGAATATATAACTTTTAAAATGCTTTCAAGAAACTTCTTTAACTTTTGAAATACATCAAAATATGTATTGCTTGCTTATAACATATATAGTATGAGAATTTTAAATTTTAAAATTTTAAAACTGAACATTCATGAATTTACCATCAGCTGAAAAATAGAACATTGCTTTTTTTTTTTTCTGTCATCACTGACTGCAGATATCTTCAGAGAAAAGGAAATGGAAAGAATAAAAAAATGGAATTACTTCAGACCAATTCCTGCCCACATGAAGGTGACCTCAATTACCCATTACAGCTTAACCTCCAAAGTAATATGGCAGCCTTCTTAAATTACAAGCCTGTGACAGAACCCTAAGAACAGAACCAGCTGTGGAAAATGGGCCCCTTGAAGTTTCAGAAAGCACTGAGGTGGCTCAGTTCCACTATTTTCCAGATTCCTAAATAACTTGGTAAAAAATGTTTCAGGTGAGATACAACAGAAGCTGTCCCTTGATAACAAGCCTGCTAAAAGAAAACCGAGTGGTGGCTGAATGACTAACATTCCCTCTCCAGAATATTGTTTTTGCTGTTGCTCCACTGAAGACAGTTTCTTTCCAGTAAAATGAGGGAGAAAACATCAGAATTTTGGAAACATGCCACTTTATCTATAATTCTCCACCAGATAAAACAAGCATATTCTAGCTGATGGCACATACGCTTTTTAGAGATGTTAACGCCAAAAAACTCACAAACCAATTTCCAGAAGAAAATTTTGTATTTTAGTTGTCTGTGTAGGTCTGAATCATTAAACCCTACATTAAAACATGCCTCAGGCAGAGAAAATGATTTTGTGTTACTACTTTCTAATGCTTGACCACCATGTGGGAAGGGCTAAGGCCCTGGGGTACCCAGACTACAAGTCTCCACTAAATAATTAATACCATATCAAAGTGTATTTTATTTTCTCTCCAGTAATTCCTCGAAAGTCTCCATAGTGTACATATTTTGTACAACCTAGGAGTTTAATAAATTTATTTGGTTTGAAATGTCACTCTTAGGAAGAGTTTTTCATACCCCTGAGTTCTACCAACAAATTAGCAGAGTTAACCTAACCTATTCACACATGTGTAGAAATGCTAAATGCCAACTTAATACCTTTGGTTATGGGCATCAAAATTTTTTTAACTTGGGTAGAGCAGTTTAGTTTGTTGGATTTATTAGTATTACCATTAATGCTATTTTACTGGTAAATACTTGTTGAGCAAACTTCAAATGAACATATTGGCAGAGAGGTTTTTTTTTGAAACTGATGAATGATATTACGTAAAAGGATTAAAAGGAAATGGTTCGAATTTTTTACTTTTCCTTTTGTTTGTTTGCTTTCCCTGTATCCTTATTATAGGTGAGATCATCCCATATTTTTCTTTTTCTTTATGGTTTATTGCTGCTATTATGTTTTGTTTAGGTCCATCCATGTCATTTATCAACAGAACTGAAGCATAGAGAGAAGGGGTGGGGAGATAAAATCAGGAAGGGGGAGAAGGGCACAAGAGAATAATGGTTCACAGGGGACAAAGTGGTGGGAAAACCCTGAGGAATATAACTATGTAATGTGTGTGTGTGAAATCAAATAAAAGCTTTTTAAAATAAAAAAATTAATTTTCAATGTTATGAAAACCCCAAAAGCTGGTCAAAACAAATGAAGAAAAAAAATCATGACAACAATGAATGTACCTGGTTCTGGACTGGATGTTTATGCCAAAAAAAAAAAAAAAGGAATCATATATATTACTGATATGTTGGTGATTATTGGAAACATTTGTATCTGAAACATCTCATATAAAATAAAATGTGAAAGTGCTAACTTGAATTTTGTAAATTTACTATAGTTATATATGTGAATATTCTTGTTCCCAGGAAATAAAAAGTATTCTTTTGCAGAAAGAGGAGTATTATGTCTGCACTTAACATCATGAAATAGCACAAAACCAATACACAGAGTTCTGAGTGCAGCACTAAAGAGTATTTAGAGCAGTACTAAATAGAGCTAAGGGACAGTGACCAGGATAGTGGACATGTCACTCTCTGTGGATTCTTACCCATGTACACAATTGCAAGACCATTCAAGTTCAGAGCCCCCCCAAAAAAGTGTTCTTTTTTTTTAAAAAAAGGAACAGTTTCAACTCAAGTTTTCAAGGCTACTACTGTCCTTTCACACCTGCCTAATAAAGTGCTACAGGGCTAGTTTCCAAGAACTGTTTTCCTTATCCCACATGGCAGTCACTCTCCAGGGAATGGCTTCATATTCTCACAGCTGTCATCCTTTAACCTTATTTTTAAAATCAGATCTATTGGGTGAAAAACACCTGCTTTTCCAGCAGGTGCACAGGGACAGTTTTAGTAGGAGCTAGCGGAAGTGGCTTCCCTAGCCACATAGATTTACCATTTCACATAGATTAGCCAACACTGCAGATTGGCGCCTTTAGCATTCAGATGCCACTTAACCCAGAGGGTGCAATTCAAAGCCATGGCATTGTAACAAACACTGCTTGTGACATCTCAAATCAGCCTAATTACCAGGTTGGAAATGCACCGTATTTTGTGTTTCTGGTTAAGTCCAAGTCGTTTTTCTTTTAGCCACATACTATTTGACAGCCAGGATACATTTCATTAGCAATAAGAATGACTTTCATTTTTTCTTCCATTTTCAGTTTTTTTTAAGAATTCTTTGAATCAAAATGCTAGCAAAACTTGATTTTCATTTCAGCTCACTGTCACTTTGATTTATTTCTCTAAGCAGCCAGTGAATGGGAACATAGAGCAAGCAATAAAAGTGGCATCCAATTTTTTATTTTCCTTTTTTTCTTTTTTAAAGGACACTTTCATTTGCCTTCAAGGAAGCTTCTTCTCCAATAAACCAACCAATTGATCTACTTGGGATGATCTGGAATCAACAAAGTCACCAGGACTAGAGGATTTTACATATTTAATACTGAAATTTTCTAGTTAGAATGTCCTTATATAAGTATGTGTTTGTATACATGTACACAGTATGCATACATGTACATAAAATGTATACTATATATCCTATCTATGAAATGTATGCATATAGACAGTGAAAGACACTTTCACATATTCATAAAAATTTTAACTGTTAAGACAAAAATATTTTCAGATACACCCTATTGTTAATTATTCTCATAACCCTTAATTATTTTACATGAAGGTCTATTTATAAAGGATCCTGTATCTCTGAATATCTACAGTTTTTTTTAAGGAGCCTAAACTTGAATATTTTTCACATTCTATGAATATATATGTATATTCATATATCTAATTTACAACTGTGTATGATTCAGAAGTATAGGATCACACCTCCTCAGATGTATGTCACCAAACAGCACCTACCACACAGGCTTGGGTATTATAAACTGATGTTACCTTAATTTAAATATATAAAAATAAAGGGAAAATAAATAAATGCCTAAATTATTTATCAAAAAAGAGAAGGAAGTGCAAAATTAGGATCTGGAATTTAGAAAGATCTGGTTAAACTCTGACTATGTACTTTCTCATTCCTAATGTTGCTTATTTTACTACCTTCTCAGAGTCAGGTGCTTTGTCTGTAAGAGAAGGATAACTTTGCCTAGTCCATGGAATTATTATAAGCATGATATGATAGTGTATATATAAATCATTTAGTAGTGAATATAGAACACAGAGGTAGCCAGAAAATGACAGTTGTGATTGGTCAAAATATTGACATGTGAAATTAAAAAAATGAAAAAAGTAGCCTGATTGCATGGAATATCCAACCTACCCTCTCACTGTGTGGACTCAATTCTGGAGATGATCATTAATATCAAAATAGCAGCTCTACTCTCAGCTTTAGTATCTCAAGGTTGTAAAAGAGCTTAAAATATCATCTAGCCCAAAGACCTCTTTACCCTCTTCTATATAAATTCTCCTCAGTCAAGATTTGTCATCCAATCAATATAGTTGGATTTCGCTCTGTGGGAGAACATGAATAAACCTACAATCAGTGCTAGTGTCCTATATTCCAGCATCTCTGTTTTCCATCCAATGGTTAGTTCTACTAGCTCTACTTCCAAAATATATCAAATACCTGTACCTTTCTTGATATTACCACAGCCAGTTTTCATATAGTTTCCTAAAACATTCCCTAATTTTTCTGATTCTAGTTTTATTTTCTCTATAGTCTTTTTAATCACACAGCACTCAGAGTGCTATTTTGAGAGGACAATTCAGAACATGGAAGATTTAATTGCAAATGCCTAATGGTTTCTCTTGTTACTTATAATAAAATACATGTACCACCCATAGCTTTTCTAGCTTCCCTAGGCCCCCCTTTAACGTTCAAACACCTGCCAACCTCTTTCTCATTCACTTCATTTATTGTTTCATTCAGTTGATCTAAATACTCACCTTCTTGCTGTTCCTCAAACTTACTTAGTTTATTCCTGATTCACCTTCCTTGACCAATCAGTTTAAAAATGCCTCACAATTCGTTTCTCTCAATTGCTGTTTTATATTTTTCATTTTTTATACATTTTATATATTTCTCCTTTGCAGTACATAAGTTTTTGTTCCCCAACACCATTTTAACATTTGTAGCAATAGCTGGAATATAAAATACTTAAATATTTGTTACACATACTTGCTGTTAAATTTATATATCTATACTTTAAATATAATTAAAATATTTCTTGTCATTGTCAAAATATTATGACTTCATCCATTTGTGAATTTCTTGCACCCAAAACAGCGTGGTGGTCTCTGCTTCTATGATACATATATACTAGGTAGGAGATGTAATGTAAATGAAAAAAAATGAGGCTTGAGTTCTTTGTTATTTTCGATATGAGATGCTTGTCAGATGTGTGAAATGTAAATATTTTCTTCAGTTTGATGGGATCAGAAATTCTAGACCTAAGTATCAACACAAAGAATGCAAAACTAATAGTTTAAAGGGATATATGCACTTCTTTGCTATTGTACTACTTTTTGCAATAGTCAAGTATGGAAATAATCTAAATACCTAAGGACTTAGATAAGTGGATAAAAAAGATGTGATATATAGATATATATGCCTTACAAATATATATATATATATATATGTATGTGTATACATACTCATATATATATGTAAATACACACAATGGAATTCTATAATCATTATTTCATCTTTTAAAAAATAGCTATTTGCAACACCATGGATGGAACTGGAGTGAATAATGCTAAGTTAAATCAGAAGGAAGAAGATAAATATCAGATGATTTCACTCTTATAAAGAATATAATGAAACAAAGTAAGGGAACTGAGAGTATTAACCTAGAGGCTATCACAGGAGCAGGGCGGAAAGTTATCATATACATACAGTAACACAACTGATTTTTGTGAGTTTTGTTGTGGTCATCACTTTATTGACTGGTTTATTATTTTAATTAGTTTTTTAGTTCAGTATTTATGGTTTTTTTATGTATATTATTAAGTCATCTGCTAGTAGTGAAAGTTTGCCTCTTCTTTCTCAAATTATACAACCCACAAAGACCAAAATCAGGAAGAACTAGAAAGTTTGAGCAAATTATTTACAAGTAAGGAAGTTGAAACAATAATCAAAAACTCCCCTCATCGTCCCAAGAAAAATCCAGCCCAAACAGCTTCATAAGCAACTTTTACCAAGCCTTCGAAGATAAACTAATACCCATTTTTCTCAAACTCTTCCAAAATGCATGGAGAGAATGCTTCCAAAAACACTCTGTTAGACAGACATCACCCAAATACCAAAAGCTGATAAAGACACCATAAAAAAGATTAATTTCCCTGTTTAAAATTGATGTAAAATTCCTAGGCAAAATTTTAGCAAACCAAATTTAACAAAACATCAAAAGAATCATTCATCATGACCAGAATTTACTACAGGAACACAGTAATGTTTTAACATGTGAAAATCAATGTAATAAATCAATGTAATAAAATCAGTCAATAAAAGGAGATATTAAAATCATAATTTCAAACTATCAGAGAAGATAACTTGATAACTTTCAATATCCATTTATGATAAAAGCCCTTAAAAAACAAGGAGTAGATGGAAAACACCTCAACATAAAAATGTTTCATATATGAACCAAATACAAAAAGCCATAGTCAACACCATACTCAATGATGAAAGACTGAAAGTTTACCTCTAAGATCAGGCACATGACAAACATCTACTTTCACCACTGCTACTCAACATAGCATCCGAAGTCCTAGCAGGAGCAGTTTGTCAAGCATGTTTCTTTTAACACTATCACAACATTTAGAATTTAGAATAAACATTTTAGGGCAAAAGAGATTTTTTTTTCCTTTCTGGACTTTATCCATAAGAATCTTTATCCATAAGAATCCATAAGAATCTCAACTGTTGTCTTTTATACCTGTGTTGATAAACCAAATTATTATAAAGCACACAATTTATTAATAATGTTTGTCCTAGATCCCTCATCTTCTGGTAACCTTGTTTTCATCAACATCACACTGCACATATAAAACATACCAAATGAACATACAACTAGAAGTGAATGAACTCATTTTATTGAAAATTCAGGAAATAATAGAAATGGACTTTTTTTGCTTAGAATGAATATTTGAAGATCCCATGCATTCCCACTGTTAACTGACCTAAGAAGAGTTGGAAATATATTGTTCATTAGGGGACATGGTATTTTAGGGCTCAGAAATTTGCTATAAACAAATCAGCATAAAAATTAGTTATTAGGAATAGTCACAATGAGGTACATATAACAGACCTGTCAAGCTGAGCTTTCACACAGAGATCAATATAATGCCTCAAAAGGAAATTCTGCACCTTTGACCTTTCTCTCTGTTCACTAACCAGACTAGGGGTTTTGCTGGATCGTGAATTTGAGTTAGATGGAGTAATCAACCTGATCCCTCTTTCCCCATCATTTCCCTGCACTTAGTGGATGTTTGGAATGACCTTTACCAGGAAGACAGACTGAAAGAATGGGGAAATGGGAACTCTGAAGCCCTAGTGTCTGAGAATAGAATTCCAGGAACAGTTTTATTTTTTCAGGCAGGCGTTCCTGTGACAATCTTCAGGGGACAAGCACATTAACCACAGAGCCATGCTGTACTATGGAGTGACTGTTCCTGCACTTGCTAATTGAAGCACTTAAACACTGACTCTCAAACAGCATCAGCAGTTGACAGTTCTACCAAGTGTCTGTAAATATGAAAATTTGGATTATTTATACATGTAGACATTTAGATATTGAAAATGTCTTTCATGATATTTTATATAATTGATTATGTTTTCCATACATTATGGATCCTCTGTCTTGTGCTGAAATTTTGTTGGTTTTCCAATAACTTGAAGAATAGAGTATTTACTGAACCTCAACTTTGTACTATCTTTCTTGAGGGAAATTTGTATATATATATATATATATATACACATATATGTATATATATGTACATATACAGTACACCTATGTATGTATACATGCACATATATGTATATATACATGTACATATATAAAGACAGGATTTTTCCCTACAGATTACTAATTTCATCTGTACCATGTATCATAAAGACAAAATCATGAATGTTAAAAAAATGTGAAAATTTTCAAAGTTCTGTTTATAAAATAAAATGATTTGAAATATTATAGGTTATATTTAGCTGCAAGAGGCAGAAAAACATATCAAAATCTTTAGTCTATTTCTAGGTTGTTTTTTTTTTTATGGTTCTTTGAGGCACCAGACTCTTTCCTCCTTTTCTGCCATTCTAAGTTCACAGAAAATGCCTCATATCAGCATTTTCTCAATTTTATATCTCTCAGTCATAAAATTATGGTTATAGATCCAATCAACGTGACCAGAATAAATGAAGAAAATGGTAAATGAATCTCTCCACCATCAAAAGGGGTGATATTCTCTTTTCAAGTTTCCCTGTCCCAGCAGCTTAGCATTACCTCTCATTTGCCAGAAGAGGGTCACATGGGAACTTCTAGTTGCAAGGAGGCTGGCAACATGGATAACTGAATAAAAGAGAATTTCCATGATGAATTTTAAACATTCTTGAAACAGATCTGAGGGGTAACATAGATCTTATGGGCAACTGCACATCCAAATAAAATTCCTGTTAGAGAATCAGGGAAAGGAAAGAGTGGCCTATGGGTAGGCACTAAGGCTATTTGTTACTCACAAATATTCATAGACACAAAATCTCCACAAAATTGTTATGTTATATTTAGTACCCTGAAAAGTAATTTTTATGTTAAATTATAGTAATTTTTGTATTATAGTAGATTAAGGACATAAAGGTCTACTATCATGAAAAGAGAGAAAGGGTCTTTGTCCTACCCCTGCTTCTTTGATGAACTCTTTATTCAAAATTAGCTGTCCAAAATTTCTGTGCTTTACAGAACAGACAAAATTAAGCTCGTGCATCAGGCCCCTTTACCTCTAGGGTAGGTTTCTTTTCTTCAGTCTTCTTTTCAGATGCTGGATTCTTGGTAGTTTCATTTTTTCTCACTCACCTAAGACTTTCCTCGTTTCTTCACACCAACAGCCTACTTTCCTTTTATCTTCACTGCAGCTTCTTTCCTGGAATCCCCTTCTCATATGACTTGGCTTCTAGTACTGCTTTTGCTTTATCCCTCCAGTGTTTGGAATTCTTGGCTTGAAAAAGAACAGTGTTCTTGTTCAGGGTCTCAGCTTATGGCTAAGGCATGATTCTCAGGTTCTTCCATGGATCTTTTAGGACACTGACAAATTCTCTTGCGTGATCCTCAAAGGGCTTTTTGGATCTCTGGACTTTCCGAATTCTGGCAAGGTCTGTATCACAAAAGTTGTAGTTCCTCTTGGGAGAGTCAGCTTTAAGCTAAGTGCCACACATTTCATCTAACATGCAGAAAACACTTTCAACCCACATGCCCACTAAGAGCAAGTTTCAGGAGGTTCAGTTTGCTGACATTAAGTGAAGCAATTTCAAGGATGTTTCCAAAGGCCTTAATGATACCACTGTCTTCATCACATATGAGACAGTGCCCCTCCCCTGAATATGATAATGGTTTCTCAGAAGCATAGATTTTTTGATACCATTTTAGGCCTTAAATGTCTTAAGGAGCAAAATATATCCATTGACCTTTTTGTAACCTTCATTTATATCTTCAATTACCAAAGGGAATTTGGGCTCTTCCTTAGTATGATGACTTTAGAAATGACCATCACTGGGAAGGCCAAGCAGTCAGGGTAGAACACAAGGCATATTGCTTCTGCGTTTGTTCAATCTGCAGTGAAAATGACCCCAGGTTTTCATTGGTGCTAGCATATCATTCTCTCTCCTTCCCAAGACATCTTCTTCCAAAAGGTTGGCTAGATGTTGTGTTTTACCACTGTAAAATCTAGGAATTCAAGCCACAACGATGCTAGCACTTAAGACTCAATAATAGTTTGATGTTCTGCTGCTTCACTGAAAGCACAGGGCTGTGTGTTACATGTCAAGATCAAAAAAAGTTATAATAATCTCATGAAATAGAAGCCTGGAACAAAACAAAGTGACATTTTTGCCAACAATTCTCCATTTACAGAGTACACACATAGTACATAAGCATATGCTATGTACTCCTTAACACATGGGGAAAGAAGAAGGCTATGGTCCTTTCTGACTGGAAAGACTTTGAACTAAAGTAATTCAGTAATCATTACTTAATAGAGGGAACTGCTAGAAATCAAAATGGGAATATGGTATTAGCAGACAGTAGTTGGCCAATTTTTCTCGAGTACTAGACTTCAGTTCCATGTTATAGTCATTCTTCTAAGAACGTATTCCAAGTTACAAATTTGTCGTCAGCTAGTTTACCTGAAAAAATACTAATAGTATTTTATGGTTTCAGGTCTTACATCTAACTCTTTTATCCATTGTGAGTTGGTTTTGTACAATGTATGAAGGAGGTGTCTTGGTTCATTTTTTTTTTTTTTTTGCATGTCTTAGTCCAGTTTTCCCAGCACCATTTATTGAATAGGCTGTCCTTGTTCCAATGTAAATTTTTTCACTCCCTTGTCAAAGATTAGTTGACTATATGTATGTGGTTTTATTTCAGGGCACTCAATTCTGTTCCATTGCTCTGACTGTCTGTTTTTGTACATGGAGGAAAACTTGGGCAACACCCTCCATGAACTACACTTCAGAAATCCATTTCTGAACACATCTATAGCTGGCAAAAAAAAAAAAAAAAAATGAAGGAAAACATAAACAGCTGGGACTACATCAAACTAAAAAGCTTCTGTACAGCAAAAGAGACAACAACAAAACAAAAAGAAACCCAACCGAATGGGAGAAAATTTTTGCCCTCCACAAAATCAGTAAGTTTGCTAACACAGATCCACAAGGAACTCACAGAACTTAGCAAAAACAAAACAAGAATCCCAGTTGCCGCGGACCGGCCGGGCGAGGGCGCAGGCCGCGGAGAACCAGAGTTCAGCTGGGCAGGAAAGACACAGGGCCGGTGATTGGCGAACAGACACACACTCAAAGGGTGATGAATCTGCTATGATTTATTTGAGGTTTTCGTGGATATATATAGTGTTTTAGGCGATTACATCAGCATTCTATGAGTATATGCAATTAACATATCAACAGATTGCAGATTTATCTTAGGTGTAACTTAAACATTTTAACTAACAACATAACGTTCTCAAAAGCATTCCAAAACAACCATCTATTTTACTTTGTTATCCCTTCACTGAGACTCCACCAAGGTAAATAGGATTTGCTTTCTCATTTGTATGGGAATATTCTGACCCTGACTGCAGGGCTGCTTAGAATTGTTTAGTAAATCAGAGGATGACCTCAACAACTCCCCTGCCTGGGGTCTAGGAGCAGCACCCTAAAGGTCCCCTGTGAAGGTCAGCTCCCAAAACACCCCCCCTGCAGGGGCGGAGAGCTTCACCCATGGGTGCTTTCACCCCATGGGTCCCCCATTTCAGGTCAGCTCCTACACCCAGTTAATAAATGGGGAGAAAAACTAAAAAGACACTTGTCCAAAGAGAAAATACAAATATCCAACAAGCACATGAAAAAAAAGCTCAATGTCACTAATAATCAGGGAAAGACAAATAAAATCCACAATGAGATACTGCCTTACACCAGTAAGAATGGCAAACATCAAAAAAAAAAAAAGGGGGGGGGCAACAAGTGCTGGTGTGGATGTGGAGAGAAAGGAACACTCTCACGCTGCTGCTAGGAATTAGGAGTGTAAACTGGTCCAGTCCTGTGGAAAGCAGTGTGGAGGACCTTCAAACTAATGAAAATGGAACGACCATTTGACCCAGCAATCACTCTTCTCAGAACCTACTCAAAGGAGCCCTCAATCCTTATACAGAGGGACACCTGTACTGGGATGTTTATTGCAGCACTATTTATAATTGCAAGGATATGAAAACAACCCAAATGTCCCCAAAACAGATGAATGGATGAAAAAGATGTGGTATATATACACAATGGAATATTATTCATCAATTGAAAATGATAAATAAAGAATTTGATAAAGAAATCATATTAGCAGAAACAAGTCAAAAAGACAGAAACCAAATGTTTTCAATAATATATAAGGCACAGGAAAGAAAAGCAAAGGCCAAGAGGAAAAGTCAAAACACGCTAACAACCAAACTAAAGTATACAACTGGGAGGTGGGGGGGGATGAGTGGGAGTGATCAGGGAGGGGAGGTGGTGGGTGAAACCCAGGAATACAATACAAAGATGTAGATAGATAGATAGATAGATAGATAGATAGATAGATAGATAGATAGATAGATAGATAGATAGATAGATAGATAGATAGATAGATAGATAGATAGATAGATAGATAGATAGAATTGCATATATGTAGATAGAGTTATATAAATGTATATAACCATATATATAAAACACATATATATTGTTTAAAAAAAAAAAAGAAAAACTGCTAATAGACTGCAATTCCTAAATCTGAGCTCTTGGATATCTATTCTAAATCTAATATTCACTGAATTCTCACTTCCCTCCACCTGAAAGCCCAACCTGCTGTGAGGACCTTCTAAGTGTGGTGACTGAAGTGAGAGCGTGACGGCTTGGGGCTCATGGAAGTCTGGTTGGTTACTACTGTTGCTTCCTGCTTGGAGGCCTGGGAGAAAGAAAAGCATATCCAGGGCTTATATTATTTTAAGAGTGATATTTGACAAGTGAAAATATGACAGCAGAATTCTAGACTATAGCTAATATATTTGTTCAAGAAAGTGAAAGGGGAGGGAGGAGAAAAAATAATATTCCTATTTCTTGGTCCACAGGATGATTTACATTTCATTTGAATATTCTAAATTTTGTACAATGAACATATTTTAATTGTATAATAAGGAAAATATAACAATATTAAATTTTTGACAAAAGTTTCATATTTATGAGATGCTATCTCCTGAAAGATGCCAGTTTCCCAGTCTTTGTGTTTCTTGAGTCATATTTTTACTGTAATCAATAATATGCAATAGTAGGTAAAGATATAGTGATAGATTTTGCAATTGATATTTGTAACAACAGAGAGAAATAAATGAGATCTTCTGTAACTGAAAGGAATAGAATGAGGAAAAGCAATCCAAACAAAGAACATTAAACATAACAGAAAAATACCTTATATTTGTCATGAAATTTAGGAATCTACTTATTTTAATTTTTCACTCTCAAGGCAATATCATTTCCACATCCTAACATGGAATCATTTAACTTCACTGTCATATGACAGTATTCACTCTTATTTATATCAATATAACTTGCATTTCAACTATTGATTGTCCCAAATGTTTGCTTTGAGAAACTGACTCCATCTCCGAGTCCAAATGTGCAAATTCCTTTCTAATGTGTTTGGTGAGATGAATGCAAATGGATATTTTTCTAAGTTTTATTTTTGTTTAAAAGATCAAAGTTTGTCTATGATCTTAATATAATATAAAAATCCTCACATTCTCAATGTTAAGTGCAATCTTGAAATCCCTGCTGATTCATAACTGATTCATCATCTTCTTGATTTTATTCTTATATGAAAAGTTTATATTTGCTATGTTTCTAAAGTTTTTGTCCCCCCTTTTTTAACCTTACCACATTAGTGCTATTCTGCATATTTTGGATATTATATTGTGAGGCTACAGATTCTAATTTTACCTTCTTTTACTAGTAGGGAGTTCTTATGTTGAATATAACATTAGGTCAACTGAGCATATATATTCAAATTCTTACTCAGTGATAACTAAGGGAGGTGGAGGAACTGAATGTCATGGAGCTCTGTCTCTTATTTCCTTCACTCCAGTAATGCTGAGTGTGGGCCCTCTGTATCCCTTCCAGTGATAATATTAAGTATGTGAGGTGACCTTTATCGTTCCTGACCTAAGTGAGGCTCATATCCAATTTTCCCAGCAGGACAGTGTCAGTGGAATTCAACAGAAACTGAATTTGACTCCTACCAAAAGTGGGAGTGGGACTAGGCATCATCAGACTTCACTCCCCCACTCTTTGGGGGACTCAGTCAGGTGACTGCTGAGCATTTAACCAGCAACTGAATCCTCACAACCCTCCCTCATCCCAGAAGTGCCAACTATGGATTAATTCTCACTGACATCTACTGGAAAAGTGGAAGTTCTGCATTTGTAATGCTTAGATATAATGACAAGAAGGAAAAATATATTTTAAAATGTAACTGAGTCCTCAGGAGAATACTACATTACACAGAAAAACAAAT
The DNA here is from genome assembly GCA_004024945.1 of Uropsilus gracilis. Taxonomy (NCBI): domain Eukaryota; kingdom Metazoa; phylum Chordata; class Mammalia; order Eulipotyphla; family Talpidae; genus Uropsilus; species Uropsilus gracilis. The sequence goes on from PVHY01008235.1 coordinate 16,345, forward strand.
CTCCAAAATCCAACCACAAAGAGAGGGGAAATCTTTTCTTCCACCAGAATTAGAGTTCAAAATTGCCATGATAAAGAAATTCTAAGAAGTATAAGAAAACACAGGAATACTGATAAAAGCTACACAAAAAGCTCAGAAAAACAAATGAATGTCTTGAAATAAAATGTATTAACAGAACACAGAAATTGAAGCTTTTAGTAAGAAAATAATGGAGATAGAGGATGCAAAATAATTCAATAGAAGAGATAAAATTTTCTGAAAAAGCTATGAACATAGAATATACCAACTGGTAGAACAAACCAGTAACTTTTAAGATTACATTGAAAAAAGAATCCAGGTGGAAGAAGAAAGAGAAATACAAAAGAAGGGGGGAGGAGAAGAAAGACTTCAAAAATTACCTGACTCCATTAGGAAATGAAATATAAGCCTAAAAACACAAAATCCAGAGATAAAAATGGGCTGAACACTCCATCTTGCCATTGGTGACAAGGATAAAAATGAGGGAATTGTGCTAAGCAAAATAAGTCCGAAGGAAAAGGACAAATAATAAATGGTGTCACAACCATGTGGAATATAGAAAAACAAAATAAAGGGGTTAGATAAAGTCAAACTAAGAACAAATTTCAGAAATCTGGCTGCAGAACTGAGGAAACCAGGAAGGAGAGGGGTGAGGACAAAGTGAGGAGGAATCAGAATGGGTGCTTTGGCGGTGGGTGGGGTATAATAACAGAACCCAAAGTGGGAGAGCTTAGACCTCTAACACACACAGAATGTTGTAAACCAATGTACAATAATAATAATAATAATAATATTAAAATGGTGTTAAAGTTTGGAAGAGGTGATTAGGCTTGGAATATGGGTTGATTCTACAAGAGTGAAGAATTGTTACCTCAGGACCTATTTCCTCCAGATGTCCGTCAAATAGTTTATATGCTCTTTTTTGTTTGGACATAGAAGAGCCATATATTGATCATTTACAGTCTGTGTCAGAATCCTCTCTTTATTATTCTGAATAACAAGAAAACATCAAAAACCTTTTGCTTAGGCTTGATCAAGGGAAAGAATTTCCTAGATCTAAAAGTTGTTACACCTTTCTTTGGGATAATGATGACTTGTTAGAATTTCTATTTCCTCAATAAGGTAATTAAGTAGCTGCAAAGTTGTAAGCTCATGCTTTGAGGTGATCTCTGAAAGGTGATTTTAGTTCTGGAATTCTTGATCAAATGAAAGAATTCCCTAGATCTAAAAGCAGCTACACACTTCTTTGGGATAATGAAGGTATTAGAATTTCCATTTCCTCAATAAGGTAATTAAGTTGTAAACTCATTCTTTGAAGTGATCTCTGGGAGATCATTTTAGTTGTGGGATTCTTAAGTATTTGTTTTTGCCTGTTTTCAATCCTCATAAATATTTGTTATGATAACCATCATTTCAACTTCTCACCTAAATACAATGTGGTCAGATTTTGTTAGAATTTTTAAGTATCCAGGTAAAGATTCATTGTCAGACCCACAAGAGACCAAATTATTATACAGTCTTGGTCCAAGGGTTCAAGGACTGATCTAATTTCTTGACATTACTTTTAATTCTTTCAGTTTTATACCTTCTATTGCAAATTAGAAACTGAATCTTAAGCAAATATTTGTAATTACTAACAATTGGGGTACATGGAGCACAGTTTTATTCTCTAATTGCACTAGTTGTACATTTTGCCCTCTGAATGTGCTACTACCAAGTGGAAAACAAGTGTGAGTGGTCCATGAAGATGTTTTGTTTGTTATCCTTTGTATTTTTTATTCTTGCACAAAAATAGGGCTCATTCATGACAATAATGCTGCATTAGTTGACATTAAATTCAACTTTCCATCACATTCCTATTAAAAGCGACAGTTCTAGTCAATTATTTGCTCCTATGAAGCCTGTAGTTTTTGTAGTTTTTATAAGGATGAGCTTAATTCGAACTATTATATCACTTGTTAACATTTTCACACTGCTAATGATAATAATGGTAACTGCTATGGCCTCTGATAATTGTTATATTCTAGTTAATGGCTGAACTTCAATCATCTGATGGATTATGAGTAATAAAAATTCAGATTGTAGGTGTAGTTATTATTTTGCTTTTGGGAGAATCAATTCTGTAATGTATGATGTTTATTTGAATATGAGCTTGCAGTGGTAATGTACTCTGCTATGTTCTTGAAATGCTGTTATCTCAAGATCCTTCATGAATATTTTCGATTATAAGAATTTTAGAGCAATTTTTTTGTATTTTAATATGTGAAGGTAAACTTATGATGGAGCATGGCTTCTTAGAAGGAACTAGACTAACGAAGTTTTTATGAAAGATTTTAATATGGCCCATCACCAAAGACTAATGAAGATTTCATGAAAGATTTTAATCTGGCCCATCGCCTTCAGAAAGTGCTAGAAGAAGGAAACCAGACTTCACTAGATCTTAAAACTGACATTCTCTCCACCTGCTAGGATCTTCAATTTCTCCCTCTGATAATTTTGGTTTTCAGCATGAATAAAGGCAGAGTTTTCCTTGTCAATAGTAGAAGGACATTGTTTACAAAATTTCTTTTACTCTTATAGTTTGTTTTGAATGCAGAACATGAGCAGTTTATTCTAGGTTTTAGGCATTAAAGTAGGTACAAGAGGAAATTACCAGTATAAAATTTGTTTTCTATGCAGCAAGTTCCTATTAAATTCTATCTAAGCTAGTGATGTTATAATCAAATGATAATAATTCTTAAAAGCATGCAGATTTCAAGTTGCAATGAATTTACCTGTATAATAATGATGGCAATGACATGAGCAAACACAGTAGAAATAAAATAACACAATAAACTATATTTACAATCACTTCAAAGCTACAAGAAGAATTAAAATGATGAAGTAGAAAATCCAGTTGACTCAAGCAGATTTCTTTAACTTTATGGAACAAAATGTTGAGTTCTCTTGTAAAGGGTAGACCCATGTGATGGGTGTGCATTTGATTTGATCTAGCCACAAAATGGGTCACTACAAAATGGGGCCTAAGAGAAAAAGCATAAAATCTTCCTTAGGAACTATCTTTTACCACTGTTAACCTGAAAAGGCATAGGAAATAATTCATAATTTGTCCTTTGGGGGGGGGGGGAAACAAGATCTATCTTGTTTATGAAAATAGTGCATGGGGTTAACATGATTTTCAATTCAATGAAATACTCATTAAGTGCTGTTCTACATTAGGCATAATTCCAAAACCCAGGCCTCATTATAAATAATGTACAATTCTTGAAGTTAAAGATTCTAGTCAACTATGATAGGGAGAAAAAAAACAACACAGCACTAATAATCAGAGAAATGCAAATCAAAACCACAATGAGATATCATCTCACACCAGTAAGAATGGCCAAGATCAAAAGTAAAAAAGAACAACAGCAAGTGCTGGCTGGAATGGATATTGAGAGAGAGAGAGAGAGACACTTTTGCACTGCTGGTGGGAATGCAAACTGATCCAGCCACTATGGAAAATTGTGTAAAGAATCCTTAAACTACTAAAAATGGAACTCCCATTCAATCCAACAATCCTACTTCTAGGAATCTACCCAAATGTTACAAAAATTCTAATCCAAAAAGACACCTGTATCTGGATGTTTATTGCAGTGCTATTTAAAATAGCGAGGGTACAGAAGCAACCCAAATGCCCCCAAATAGACAAATGGTACAGAAATCTGTGGTATATGTCATGTACATGATGGAATATTACTCATCAATTAAAAAAGACAAACACATGTCATTTTCTGCAATATAGATGAAGCTAGAAGGAGTAATGTTGGCAGAAAAAGCCAGAAAGAAAAAGAGAAATACTGGATGGTCTCACTTATATGAGGGACAACAAACAGACAAAGGGAAAACAGACAAGAAAATTTTAAAACTAATTTTTAGCAAAACTAAAGCATAAAGCATGAGAGGACGGTGGGGGAGAAATCACGGATGGGTGGAAGGGACACAAAAGACTAAGAAGATGGTTCATGGATAATAATAAGGTGGTGGGAGAACCCCAGAGTAGAGAACTATGTAAAATAAATAATATAATAAAAAAACTTACAAAATCAGTTAGTCATGTAATTAAGCAAAGCAAAATAATTCGTACAAAATAAAACTAACTGTATGAAATAGAACTAATGCAGAAACATATAAAAAAGAACAGGAAAGGATTTCTAACAATAAAAATTAAATGATAATAATATTCTTTAGTAGTAATTTACCAGTCCTTATAGATTAAAAAGTAGATAAACTTCAAACAAACAAACAAACAAACAAACAAACCTTTAGCCTAACTATAAAACACGGTGATAGCCCTGGTTCAAAAAAGCAGAAATTCATATTCATGGTACTCCAATTGAACCTCATCAGCTGTTATTCACTTATATTTTCCTTTGTCATATTTTTTTATGTTAACTGAAGGATTTGAGAAGCTATGCTAAAGGAGAAAATATATAAATTTGTACTTAAAAAAAAAACTAGCAATATGTCCTGTGCCAGAAACATATCTAGGTAATTTTAGTTCCTAATGATCAATTATACAAAAGGAAATAAATAGGAAACACTATGAAGCACAAATGCGAACAACACAAGGTAACCTGAAGATAGAAATGGAAGAGATAATTCAGCTTTCACTTGGGACTTGTAGCAAGATGGCTTTGGACTCCTACCATTTCCTTTAGAATCAGAGAGTAAAAAGTGATTTTAAGTATTGGGGTATAAACTTCTTGTATTCAGATTTTTTTCCTGTTCATCCTTAAATTAAGTGACAGGAAAACTAAGCCAATTGAAAGATACTTTAAAAACTTGAACTCCCTGCTATCTCTGACCTTGTCATGACTGATCTTCACTAATTTTTGTTCATTCAGATTCTTGATTCAGATGGTTTTTCTGAACCTTCCTTTGGAAGTTTGCTAGGATTTTTTTTTCATACTTCAATGTACTGACTTACTGTTGGTGACATTGAATTGAATGTAACAAGAATGGAATTTATCATGAAATATTTTAAATTTTTAAATAGGCACTGAGGAGAATGTCATTTGAAAAAAATTAACTAAATGTAGAATTTTTTACAGTAAATCTATTTTGGAGATTAAGTATGAGGATGCTTTTTGTTGCAGCTGTGATTGAGGCAGACAGATATTTATGCCCTCTGAAGATTCAGGATTGGTGTTCAAGTTAGTAATTTCAAATGCATCAACAATTTGAAGGAAGAATCATGTCACTGTTCATATTATACAGAGGACCGACTGCAAATCCAACCTTATTTGGAAATAGGATTTTTATATAGGTAATAGACAAGCTGAGGTAACAGCAGAACAGGATAAATCCTGAATCAAATGACCGAGGTTCTATAAAAGCAGTAGAGGTCATACAGAGGCTTGCTCGAGGGAGGTTACTGGGTGAAAACAAAGGCTGAGATTAGAGGGATACTGAGCATGACTTGCAACCACCAGAAGCTGGGAGAGAAGCTATAAACGCTTCTCCTGAGGACACCAATCCTACCAACACCTTAATTTTGGACTTTGAGCTCCCAAAACTGTGAGACAATTCATTTATTTGTAGTAAGTTGTTACAGCAGCCCCAGGAAATTGATACAGTTCCCAATTATCTGTGTAATCCAGATCTGTCAAGCCTCATTAATATAGGGCACTTAAAAAATCACACATGAGGCAAAAACTCAGATTTAACTAAACTTGTCCCCATACCTTTTCTAAGATATCCAGACCCTTTGAAAATATTTCCCCCTCCTTAAGTATTTCTGCTGTGTTTCTGGGTATCTCCATGGAGAGTTTCTTGGGTATGGTAAGAGAAGTCTACTTCTAATAGGTGTTTCTATAGCTTCTGGGGACACCATGCTCGGCAGATACTGTTGCTGAAAAACACCAGAACACAAGATGCCAAATCTTCAGGTTTTGGAGCAGAGGAGGGAGATAAGCCTCTAAAACTCTACTGTTAACTCAGAGCTAACGAGGTCCTAAATCATCACAGAGTTGAGGAAATCACTCCCTGCGTTCTCTTTGTCAGATATAAGTTTAATTCATATCTGAGTCATTCGGCAGCTGCACAGTTAATCTTCATCTCAATAGTTAAACAGCTTTAAAAATGCTCTAGTTTTCCTTTCTTCCAAGAAATAAGTAAGGGGCTATGAAGAAACAGGGAGTAACTCAAGCAATGTCTATCAACCAAATCTAAACTCACCCATCAGTTAAAGAACTAAACCTGATGCAACTCATCCTTCTCCTGGAATGAGTTCCTTTAGGTTTTCGACCTGCGAAGTCAGGCATGCCCAAATTCTAACAAGGAATAAATGAAATGAAAGCCCTGCTGCATGTTTGGGTGATTCCAGAACAAATTTTCATTACTTTTCCCTCCGAAGAAAATTATTTTCAAGAATCTTCTATTAGTGTCCATGTTGTTGCCTTGTGTGAGATTCTACAAAGGCTCTGAGATAATGTTGTAACAGTTTTATGTACCTATACTTTTCCACAGCAAAAAAGAAAAAGAAAAATGAAGAGCAAAAAATATTCTCTTAAAAAAATGGTAGTGTGATTATTATAACAACAACTATCATACTAGCTACGAGCTCAAACACCTACACTCACATCACCTATTCCCCTGTTCTTGCACAGCAAATTTGAGAAAGAATTGTTACTATCCAGAAAGTAAAATTTAAAATTAACTATCAAAAGAACTGAAATACAAGGAAGAGAGGGGAAGAAGGGTATAAGCAGGGGGAGGGATGGGCACAAGATACTAAGATGATGGTTCATGGTTGACAAGATGAAGGGAGAACTTTGGGGTGTACAATGATGCAAAATATATAAATGTGTAATCAATTAAAATTAATTAAAGTAATTTTTAAAAAATAAAGGATGTCCTATATGAGTCATTCTGGTCAACTTTTTCTCTTACTGGAGAGTAAAGCCATTTTTCCCATAAGCCTAGAGGTGGTGGAAAAAATGATGAGGAGATCACAGTTATATATTGATCAGGTGCTTTATAACTTCAACACAACCAGCTCAGCACTGTAATGATTAGGAAGAATGAGCTGTGCATAATCAGGGTGGATGATTTTGAGACAGTCACCGGCATAAGTGACAAATGTTAGGCTCTGCATAATAATGATTATCATTTGTACTTGGTATAATCCTCTCCAGGGTTTAATCTCATTTCTCCCTATTATACCCACAGAGTGCCTATGTTTCACAGCACAGGACTTTCCTTTGACACCTATTGCCAAAGGTTGCTTGAAGGGTTTGGGGTCTTGTCTCTCATTTCTACCTTTACCTCCATTTCTCATCTTGCTTTTTAAATCTTTTGTGGCTGTATTCTAGTTTCCTCTCTTGTCCCTTGGATTCATCTAGAAAAATACCTAGTTTTTTATTTTTCCCCCAGGACACATTGTCTTATAGAGCTACTTGACACCCCACATACTGCAGCTGGTAAGCAAGGTGATACTCAACGTTTAGATTTCTTCACGGCTGCTAACATCTAGGTTCTCCTTAATTGTGAGGTGGGAAAATTGTACCTTGGGAGTTAGCAGAAGAAATTTTCATAATGCATTGGTGTTTAATAGTTTAGAGCTGTCATTTACTAAGTCTTGCTTAGTAATCATAAAGTTAGACAAATCATAAAATTAAGCAAGTCATAAATTTTGGGAACAAAGCTCCTGCCTATTTAGTAGTATTTTATTTCAGGGTCAAGAGCAGCTTTTCATATGATCAGAAGTCCTATGACTTAATATAGGATATAATTACTTTTACTGAAGCAAAATAAATAACTAATTGATCTAATTGTCGCAATTATTTTCATGATTATATAAGACCTGTCTGAAGCAAGTATCTTTCTGAAACAATAGCATCAATAACAAAAGACAGTGAGAATCAAAGCAAAGCCTAATTTTTAACTGAAATGTGGTTGATTATGTGAACCAATACACAAGATTCTTATTCTTCCTTGCTGAGTAAGCATGGTTGAGTTTAAAATATCACTATAGAGTCATCACACTTCAAGTGGATTAAAAGTGTGTGTGTGTGTGTGTGTGTGTGTGTGTTGTCTTCTGGGCTCCACTCCTTCTGTGTCTAATGCTGGGCAAAACCTATACTTGTGCATTAGTCTCAGCAAATGTAGTGACAAGGAATAACTTAAGCCAGGAAACTTGGACTCTACCATGTATCTTCCTACAGTGGCTCTGTAGTACTAGATCAACTTGGCAAAGCTAAACTATGCTTTCTAAAACTCCTCTGCATAATTATAGGTTTGCAAAGGTCAAAGAAGAACTTCTCTACAAGATTTGAAACATGAGGCAGCACTGAAGATTTGTATAAGGCACCAAGAATGTGGGTTAGTCACAAGCACTAGTGAAAATGTGGTAAAAGCACAAGCTTCTCCTTTACACCCAGGGCAGTGAGAATGGATATGATCAGAATCACCCAAGAAATTCAATTTGCCCAGTTCCAGTTACTCCTTCCATCCTTACCCTTTCCAGTTTGTCCCTTCTCTCATCCACATTGCTTTCCAAATACCTACTGTGACTTAAGGCCCAACATTCAACAGAGAGATAGCAGCCTATGTAGGCTATTTGAATACCTCCGAAAATTGTATAACATCCAATTCCCAAATACTTTATTCATTCTGTGTCACTTGCAGTTTTGATTTTATGATATAAGCTTGATTGATATAATGTCTAATTAGGTAAACTTAGGTGTATCTTAATTTCTAGACTCAGGACATATGGTTCTCTGGTGAACTTTGCCTTTATCCCACTTTTTTTGGTGAGAGTTAACAGAGAAACTGCATATGAAAAAATATTAATATGTAATACACAGACAAAACATTATGTATGCATATTCTTATGTACACATTTTAAAAATGCAAGTTGGTCTATTGTCAGTGAGCTTTGCTTTATCTGGGAATCAAACAATCATTACTTTAATTGAAGCATTTAAACACACTAATTTTAAGGCTTCCAAACCAGTGCCCTGAGCAATTCCTGTGCATATGCAAATAATATTGAAGATAATTAAGGAAGTTAATGAAAAACTAAGGAAGTGTCCTAATGTAAAATATTATTCAGCTGTAAGATTATATTTTCTTTTTTATATCAAATTTGACTTTGTTAACTAATTGAATTCAGGTTTTAATTTCTGACATTGAAAGCCATTTTCCTGATTTTTTTTCTTCTAGGACTTTTGTAGCTTGATCTTTCATCTTTGTACTTGCTAACAGTCACTATGACCACTTATAGAAGTGCTGGCATATAATCTATGTTAAGAAATGTTTGCCAAAAGAATCAAATAATGAATGAATGAATGAACCAATCAATGAATCAATCATATGATGGTCTGGCCTGCACATATTGGTCCCTTCTTAAGTTGCAGAAGAAGAGGCACCTGTTGATAAGTTCACACATGATATTCCAAATATAAAATCTCTCTCTTCAGATGTGCTTTGGGGTACAGACTAAAGATAACTGTGATGAGTGGTTCTCTGGTGAGCAAAATAGACCATAAGGCAAAATAGAACATATGCCTTTTCTTTATGTTTTATCCTTAAATAGTATTCCATACCTAGTAAAATTCATCAGTGACTTTGGTCTGATAATATAAAATACCCAGATGAAAGGCCAAATTATACAACTTTGTTTACCTTATAAGCTGGAAAATATCATTAATATGAACTAAGGGTATTTGAGAATCAACTTACTTTTGAATGAGAAAGATATATAGTCATCCAAAATATCAACTCCACTCATTATAAATACCAAAATTTTCTTCTTTTTTTTATATAGCATGAGAAAGTCACGGTAAATCAACATTTCAGTTGACCTTTAATTAAATATGTAGGTAGACATGTTTCTGGTCAATTGTATTAGACAATCAGCCAGAAATGAAAGCCTGTGGTCATTAAAAGAGTTAAAGTTAAGGTAAGAACTTTCATTTTTAATTTGTGCTCTGGGCTACTTTTGTGATACCAAGATGGATGTGATGAGTGATGGGTAGTAAAATGAAACGTACATGTTTCCCAAGAGCTTTATATAATGGCATGACATTTAAAGACTTAAGGATGGAGCAGTACTTCAACTACTTAATGAATTTATTTTCATATAAAAGTTTCAGACTGATCAAATTTCAAGTAAAATAAAAATGACTAAAGTAAAAAAATCTAAATTTTTATCTTCATGACCTTTGTCCTGATAGTGTTATTATAAATGTTTTAATTTGCATATTCATGCTGATGCTGCCTTCAGGTAAAATTAATATAAAGATCACAGGAATTTCTTAAACTACAGGATTACATTTATAACTTGTTCATTTTAAGCAGCTACACTGTCCCCTCTCACCTGTTATAATGAACACAATACTCCAATAAGAGAGATATTTGTGCTGAGTGATAGATATAATGAAACGTCTTCAATTTTAGGTCATTTAGAGGGGCAAAGAAGTCAATTGTGTAATGGAAATGCTCCTCAGAGCAGAAGGTCAGGTTGCTTATTCGAAGGTCAAATCATTTAGTATAATTGATTAAAAATATCCCTGTTTTAATAGGCACTGGTCATAAATGGTAGCTGAGCAAAAAAGGAAGAAGATTTCATGTACAAAGAAATTGGATCATTAAAGCCTGATGCAAAGATGTTATTTTAGGAGAGCAGGAGGCCAGAGATATGGTGGTTAAATACCCTAGTACCTGTTATCTGACATTTCACAATTTATGGTACATCTATTCCAGTTAATATTATATTTTTACTCCAAATTATATACTTGAATTTTTATATGATATAAACTTCATGATTAAGACACTTACGACCTTATTTGATAAGACTGATTAAGTCAAAGTTATTGCGGATGTTTTAAAATATAGCCCAAATTCATTGAGATATGGGTCTATGACTTCTCCCCTTGAACCTGGAAGAATTTGTGACAGCAGAATTCTGAGTGTAAGTCATAGAAGGAAGAAATACTATTGTCTCGCTCATTTGAGCACTTTTACATGCACAATGAGGTTGCCATACGGCAAGGAAGTTCAGACTAATTCAGGCAAGAGATAGCATGGATAAACCCCAGGGTTGTGAGAGAGAAAACAGGCTGCCATCTGCAGAGGCCTCTTCTCTTCCAACTTCAGGCACCATCCAAGAACAACTTCATGAAAGACAGCAAGGTGGAACTGTGTTGTCATGCCCTTTTGGAATGCTTAACCCCCCCAAAATTATGTGGCTCAAAACAAAATGATTAAGTTTTGATTTAGCTTTTCATGAAGGAACAGCTTACCAGAAAAAAATGTGCTCTCTAGAAGTAGAGTTTATCTGTAACACACATCTAAAACAGCTGGTATTGGTTCTGTGCCCGAGCAGAGAGCACAAGCTAAGCTGGCTTGAAGAAACGTGGAAGCTGGAGGGGCTTCCATAAGGATTTGTAGAAAATTGAGAAGAATGTTCCTTGAAGATGGAGAAAAGGAGACCCATCCCATGCAGGGCATAAGAAATGCTTGTGATTATTGAAGCTAGCTTCTGAATGGCTTTTGTCTGTTTAACAATACTTCCACAGGAGCCCTCAGCTACCAAAGCAGTGTGAGAGCCTGAGGTCACCAGAGCTATGAGGAACCCCAAATTAACTCCCATGACCAGACAAAATGGAGACACTCTGGAACTACAGGATGAACAAGAGAGGTATTTGCAGTCCTAGATTTCTCCACTTTTCCAACTCTGTCATTGGTAACTGCTATCACATGGAAAACCTTGAATTCGGACTGCTGACTCTAGTTGCTCCCAAACTTAAACCCCATAAAAGATAATTACACAGTTGTTGATGCTTTAAATCACTGAGTCTTGGTTGTTTTGATCAACAATCAGAATGGTCATACTTAGATCAATTATTGCTCTTTTATTTGCTATCCACTAAACATGTAAAATAGTAGTCCATTTAATAGACTATTCTATTATCTATCTTACATTAGAAATGCTAATTATTATTATTGTTTTTCATTTATTACATACTGTTCCCTAAAACTTTGCAGAATTTCTCCTCTACTGTATTTCAATGTGAGGCTGTTAAATATCTTTGTAGAAATATGCACAAATAGATATATTTTGAGGCATGTTGTCCCCTGAGCAAACAGCTCAATTCTTTTTGACTTTCTCATTTGAAGATGTTAATGTCTGACCCAGGTTCCACATTAAAATATTTACAAGAACTATCCCAATAAAGATGTTCTGAATTTCAAGTACACTAGAATTAAATTCCTGGAAAGTGAGAATATCTTACAGAAGTATGTGTATTTTTGTTTGTTTTGATGTTTTTCTTTTTGTGTAAGCTAGACTTTTGCAAAAAAAGAAATTAAAGGTTACAAAGACATAGATAAATCATGACTAGTAATAAAGTTTCCAAAATTTATCTGTATAAATTATGAAACCTACTATCTCCAATTGCAATCTCTTCAAATAGCCTCTATCTCTCTGATCACTTTCCCAGAGCCAGTGGAAAACAAAACTCAGAAGGATATATCAGCTCTGTGGCAACAAGATGACTGTCTGGAGGGGTGGGGGTGGTTTTGAGGGGATATAGGAGGAATACATACTAGTCATTCTGCTCCCTAAGGTGCGTCTGTCCCATTTTACAGTGGTGTGACAGCAGGTGATGTTGGTCCATCTCCCTGAGGGACACATGGAGAGAGGCAAGAGGAAACCTTTCCCAGTGGCATTATTTTAGCAAAGTCTGTGAAGTAGCAGTAACAAAATGTCATCAGCAGCCAGTGAAGAGTAACATGGGTGGGAGTGTAGCTCACAGAGGCCGGCATGTGTGATGTCTGTGAGGTCAGTGTGAAGCAGTGGGAGTTTGAAACCCACAGTCATCTGGTATGGAAAGAGAGTGGAGGAGGGGCCCTTGAGAGTTCTGTCGGTGAATCTAAATGTTACCAGGAGGAGGAGGAGAGAGGAGAAAAGGGGAACAGGTTTGCTCAAGGAGAGAGATGATTTATAAGCCCTTGACTTATTGGATGGTTTATGAAATTATTATACTAACACAAAGCAGATGAGTGTGTTTTCCTCTTCCTTTCTGAACACAAGTAGAGAGAACAACAGAAAGCCTATGAAAAAAATAAAGAGAAAAACAGAAATCTTGGGAAACTATCCTCCCAGATAATGGGTTCTTTAACACTAAAATTCATTAGACCAACTGGATGGAAATCAGTGAGGGGATTAACTTTCCTGTTTGATGGACAGTTCTTTTAAATTACATTTATTCTGTGCCTTTCCTCCTTACTATTATTTTACCGTATCTTGGATGTATAAAGCAGTTATGTCCAGGCAGTTCAAAATATTATACAAGTCATCTAATTTATCTTCAATCTCTAGAATTTTATATCCATGTGAAATTTTCTGGTCAGAGCCTATAAATTCAAAGATGTGCATTTAGTACATTTACCCAGGAAGCTTTTAGATGATAAGAACTGTCAGGGACTATTTTTAGATAGAAGGAAGGCAGCATTCCTATAAATAGGGATGCCATGCACTAGAGCCCTCTGTGTTGCTGAAAGCAGCCTTAGGGGCAGAAGTCGTGAGCAGGAACTCAATAATACCTGAATGCAAAGGTTACACAGAGGCTTGGGGACTGACTTTCCCTCCTGGGAGTTGGTAAATGAGGCAGATGGCTCTGCTATTAAAGATATGTTTGCCCTACTTTTTTCTGAAGTGACAGTAAAAGAAAGATGGAAGAAGAAAATCACTTTTAAGATGGTCTTGAAAGCAGCCATGTGCCATAATTAGAGTTCAGGGAGCCAGGAGGAAACGAGATGTGTTGGGGAAGAGTTTGACCCTTAGTGAAAATGCAGTCTCTAACTTTAACTCACACTCGTTTTTTTTTTAAACAAAAGGACAAAAGTAGACAAGTGTGCTCCGAGTAGTGCAAGGAACCTTAGTTATGAGAGGCCAAGGTAAGCATGGGAAGGAAAAGTAGCACATGAAAACGGGAAGCAGGCCATGGTCAGTGATAAAGGTGAAAACTCTGAACTTTATTCTGAAAGTAACTGATTGGTAAAGAGATTGAGGCCAGGGAATTCTGACCCCTGAAAACAGAAAATATAGCAATCCTCAAAGACCGCTAACGAATACCTCTGCCCAAGTCATCAGCATCTTTACACATCTCCCGTGACACACACACAAAAATCCTGTTTCAGTTCATCAGGTTTCTTAGCTAAGGTGGTTCAGTTTTCTTCACTAATTTTTATTTTACTAATATGGGCTTGAATCCCTTCATTTCCTAACTTTTCCTCAGCGTGAACACTGCAACCTCTACTGCTAGCCGCCTGCTATCTTGCTCTCCCCAGGACTGCTCGCTGAGGGAGAGGCAACACCAGTCTCCCCATGTCCCTGCCACCGACAATCTGGTTATCCACTTAGGTCACAGTCCCCAGTGGTTAAAGATATTCCCTTCTGTGTGTTGGTCACATTTGGAGTTTCTGAAGGTCAGTAGATGTTACTTCCAGGACAGGCAGGCTACACACAGACAGGTGAACAGTGGTGGTGCATCCCTCCACCAAGACTTCTGTATAAGGAGCATTAAGTAGCATGCAATTGTTGAATTGAAATCTGAAAAATATTTGCCAGGAATATTAGGTAAAGGGGCAGAGCTTAGTCTACTCATTAGCTATCACCTCTGTATTGGATTACTGCATCTTATTAGGAAATTCATTTTGTTTCCTTATTTCCAACTTGAACTCAAGGCATTGAGAATTTCAAGTGGGGTATATTGAAATAGACTTCACGCTCTTTACATCATTTCTGTACTCCATTTTTAAAATTCTTTCATAATCCTATTAGGTATTTTTAACTAAATTAACATAGCTCAAATAAGCTGCTCAGACACTATGAAAATCACATAAAACAACATGATATTTCTTATTCTATGTAATTCAACCACAGCAACCTTAAATTTAGAGAGGAATTTAAGGAGCTCCCAGTCAGGAGTTATTATAGTAGTAAGAGTACAGGAAGCACTGCCCTGGAGAGAGAGACAACACCGTTTTCACAATTGACCTTTTTATGATGGCGAGCCATCATTCAACCAGATTGCTTGATGTTAAATTTGCTTGGTTAAGTCCTCCAAAAAAATATTTTGTGAAGAACCTAGACATTTTATTGCTACTGAGTTGTGGGTCCTGGCAGAGCTAAGGGCTTGTTGTCCTAGCATTAACTGCAAGTGGAATGAAATATGAAGAGGCAATATAGTTCACTAGCTGAAAGTATTGTAAAGCTTTTAAGAGCAAGCAACTTTTGTATTTGGAAAAGCATGATCCTAAAATGAGGCTATGTTTCAAAACCCCACTGACCACTGAAAATAGCTGTGGCTTCAATAAATATAATGTTATTGTCTTGGAAATGTAACAAGATAAGATATAATTTTGTTCATATTCTTCAACATAATTGTTTGGCAGATAAATAAGTCTAATGGAGTTTCTTTATGAGTACTGAACACCAGTTTTACCAGGTTACAAACTTGACATAATTGCACCTTCCATGTTTTGGTTACAATTTACTTATTCAAATAACTTAACCAAACATTCTTTTTACTGCTCACTTGAAATGTATTTATGATTTGTACCAATTGAATGTATCTTTCCTGAAATTAAGCAGGATTAAATTATAAATTTTCTTTAAATTTATAGCATGTTAGAATCTTATCAAAATACAAGAAGTTAGCGAGATAAGGTACCAACATATTCAACACTATAACTTGTATATTTTTAGTATCATAGCAATGAATATTCTAGGACTTAAGTGATTAACTTCTTTAGACATTTCAAACATTAAAATAGGGCACTATAAGATGCAACTCTTTGCCTACTCACTTTAATAGTACACATCATCTTTTTGTTTCAACACACATCAAATTTAGACAACCGTTGATTTTTGTTAGCTAATGCCTTCATATAAATCTTTTTGTGTTGTTACATAAAATATTCATTTTGAAAATGTACATTGTATAGAAGCATGTCTTTAATGAGTCCAAATAAAACAGTCTTATGGCTGATTTAATATTTGTACAGTGTGGTGTAAATACCAGGGGGAATCTGAAAAGAACAGAAATGAATATCAACTACTTTTTTATGACTATGCTATCTTTATATTTTGCAGAGGATATAGAATATGTCTTTTTATTTAGTTAAAGTTTTAAGGTAGAAATGCTTTATGATAATTAAAATAATTTTTATTATCAAGTTTCTGAAATTATAATTTTTTATTTACATATTAGAAATTTACTAACTTATTTTGTTTGAAGTGTGGTTCTCTTCCCTTTTATTTATTTATTTATTTTTTGCAAAAACAAAGAATTGCTTTTCTGAAAATGAATTAAGTAGGAATCTAATATTTTATATGCCGCTTAATACCTGGATAATTTGTCCAGGCATTTTTCACTGGACACACTGTAGTAAGAGTTTGATTAAAACCTTCTTTTTTAAATATATCTTCTACACCTGAACATCTGATAATCAGTTATATCCTTATCTTCTAACCCCAGTATTTGTATCAGTCTTCAATCTGTTCTAATATTTAATTTTTCCTCATGATAGATTATACTTAGATGATTTTTGTTCATGTCTGGCAATTCTTGATTGGTTAGTTTGTGTGAATTTTACACATGCTGGGTGCAGCATAATTTTGTATCTTTTTAAATCTTCTTGACTTTTGTCCTGAAATGCAGTTCTATTATTGGGAGTACTTGGATCTTTTCCGATACTATTTTAAGACTAGTTAGATCAGAACATGACAATTTAGTCTACTGATAGATTACTGCCCCACACAGAGGAAGCAAGATAGACCTGAACACTTGTAGGTAAGCAAATTAGTCAGACTTTTTCCTTCATTAGCACCTGGGATATTGTGTTTTCCCCATGGTTGTGTGATCCAGTTGGTGTGCATGTGTGTGAGTGTGCACTCCTGGGCCTAGGAAAGTGAGGATAAAGGGACACAAAAGAGAGGAGCCTGAGTGTGAGAGGGCATGAGATAATGTCAGAGAAATAGTGAGAGGATTCCTGGGGTCTGGAGGTTTTCCTGCCTCCCAACCCCCTCCCCAGCCCTGCCCTGGCCCTACCTGGTATGTCGTTATAATTGCTAGAACCAATAAAGAACCTAGGCAGATTGGTGAGTCTGCCTGATGCTTACCCCCATAATTGTCAATGAGGATTGATTACATTACACTACTTTACCCAATAGCCTGTGAAGAAGGCTATTTTCTGGTTTGATTGATGGTAATAGGCACTATTCCTGGCCCAAATGAAGGCAACATAGACTTCCTTCGAATTCTTTGGAATGGTTCTTTCCCTAGTCTCTGAGTTTCCTCACATGCATGCATATTTTAATTAAGACTTGGTTGAAAAATTGAGGGTGAGGTGCAGATGAGTGGAGTTCATTCTCTCTGTTGTTTTCTCATCTCTAGTCTTCTTTCCTGTGAACTGCAGTCTCAGTTTTCTGGACTCTCAGTTCCATTTCAACTTTAGTTCTCCAGTGAGGACCAGTTGTCCAGGTTGTTAGAGCCTAGGGTCTCTCAGCAGTAAAGTGGATCAATCTTGGGGCTCATCTGTCTGCTCCCTGTGTCTCCAGGGTCATTGTCACACACTGTTAAATGTCCAGTGTCTTAGTCACATCTCAGATTTTGTTTTTTCTTTTCTGTGACTTCAAGTGAAATGGTAAAGCTCCCATTTTGGTGAGCAAATGAAGTTCATTCTCTCTTGACTATCAGCTTGTCTTCCCTAAAAGTGCTCTAATCAAAGTCATTCATGGGCTGTCCGCTGCAAAATTCAATGATGAGTTCTCCATTTTACTGAAGCAGACGATTATAGCTAAGAGTTAACTCCTTTCCTCTATAACACTTTTTTTTCACCTGGCTATAATTCTTTCATTTTTCCTTTAACAATTAATTTGCTGAATCACCCCATGTTCCCAACTTCTAAATGTTGTACTACCCTGGGACATAGCCCTAACACATCTCCCTTGTGTTTCTCCACTCACTTCCCCAGTGGTCTTATCAAATTTCAGTTTATTTTTCTTTGGATACTAACTCCTAATATATATTATCCAGTCATCCAAATTTGTATGTAGTACAAATTTGTATGTAGACACTCAAGTGTCTACTCAAAATGTACATGTGGAGAGTCATCTTAAACTTAATGTTCCTGAAATAACTCTCATTAGATTATCCCACTTCTTAGTAAATGGCAACTCTTCTGATAACTTAGGAGAGAGTTTTGACATCACCTTTCACAGCTAGTTTCTACATACATCTAGTTTATTAGCATCTAGGTAACTCTATCTCCTTACAGTCTCCATATGTTTCCAACCTAATCCAAGTCACCAATACATCTCGGCTACCTGACTATAACAGTCACCTAGCTGGTGTCTCTGCTCAGACTCCTGGCCCTCTACAGTATGTATTTCACATAACTTTTTAATTATTAATTTCAAAATGTGAACTGGATGGTGTCATTTCTCTGTTTAAAATATGTCAGTGTCTCTGATGTCACATTAAGATAAAGTTTTTCCCTTCATTATCAAGGGACTATATGGTACTAAAACTAAGGATCATCCTTATTCTCTAATGACAGTGACGTTCTTATTTTCTTAAAATATGGAACACATATCCCTGTCTTTAGATCTTCACCATTGAAACTAAATCTTCCTTCTTCCCTGTACTTGAGCCCTGTCCTCTACATGGTTGGTTGACTTAATTGTTTCTTCTATGTTCAGTTCAAATGACAACTGATTAGAGGATCTCTCCTGACCATTTGATATGAAAGCACACTGTCCATTAGAGATTCTGCCTTTTTTTTTCATAGCTATCTTATCTGACAGTTTAAAAATCTAGAATCCCTTGCTTTTTACCCTGGATTGCTCTAGGAAAGTGGGGGTGTTCACAAAAACATGGTTAGCTCTGGTACTCAGTAAATACTCAGTATATATTTGTTTGAGTAAGTAAATGAGTGAAACTGCAGTCATAGACACTTTTAGTCAATGCAGCTGCTACAAAGTGAGTCTGATTACCATGTAACTTTTAATGTTGGAGGTAGTAGCTTCTTCTGAGACTTCAAGGAATTCCTATATGATAATGTTTAATGGATCCATATGTGAATATGCCTTCTACTTGCTGATGCCTCAATGTATATAGAACAGTTTAATGTTATCAGATGGAAGGATTTTTTTTTTTCATGATTTCAAGGAAATAAAATTCCCTTTCCAATTGAGTTAGGCCCTTTAAGTTTCCAGAGGAAGAAAAGGATTATTTTTGGATATTTTCTAATATTTTGACTGGGTCAAAATAGTCCATTTTCCATCCAAAAGAGTTATTCACCTGGGCACACGATGAAAATATTCTTTCAGTGATGAAAATAAAGCATCCCTTTTCTTGACTTGATCTCAAGCCTAAAAGAATGTTTTACTTATTCTACTGCAACAAATAGAACAAGTTATAATAGGAATATCCCACTCATTTGATCTCAAAAATACTAATTTAATTTAGATTTTATAATTCATGCAACACCTAGTTTGAATATGTATTTTTTTGTTAATGAAAGTCTTTTTTCCCTCAATTTTGGCAGTTGAAGATTTTTTGCCAAGATAATGTTTTACTGAATGTTCTCTGAGTCTCTGACAGGGTTCCTTCTATTGAGATAAATATATTTTTATTAATAAATCATTGATTTGTAGTACCATAGAAGTTTCAGGAGTATAACAAAGTTTTTGTATATAGAAAAGGAGCTAAGTGGGAGAGGCAATTTAATTATTTTTCCATTTATAATATTAATAAGAATCTATAATTTTAGGAAGAGATGACTAATGTACAAAAATAAGGAGTGTATAGAACTATTAAGTCGCTAGCACATCATTTTTAAAGACCAGAAGCATTATAAAGGGTGGTTAAAATATAAAGCATAAAAGGAATGGTAAAATTGGTAAAATATGTGCAAAAGGCACAACAACACAATGGTAGGAAAGACACTCCATATTTTAAAAAATGGGAGAAATAAAAACACTGCAATCTTCAGTTAGAAATATCCCCCCAAATATTACCAAAATATAGAAGGTTATGTATGGCAAGAAAAAAAAAAAAAAACACTTTAGTTAATTGTAAAGGAGGCATTTTTGTCTTATTATTAACAGTAAACATCAACTCAATATTAAATAATTTTACTTTAGAAAGAGTATATTTACTTAATTTTCTCCAAATCGAAATCTTTTTGGAAGTTAGTATCAACTATTATTTGTATTTTACTGATAAGAAAACAGTATCAGTTAGAAAAAATGATTCTCCTTGGGTTATATAATTAGCCCCTGTTCTTTGCAAATGGCTACAGAATGTGCTTTCTTGATATATTATAAGCTGAGGAAGAAAATAAAGGGAGATGCAATTAGAAAAGCACACAACAGCGCATGTTAGGAGCTCTTTTATGAATTGCAGAGTTTCCTTAAACACTTTGGTTATTAATCAACATCATGATCATTTGCTTTAGGGAAAATAGAAAAAACATTTGCAAGACCTTTTTGACCCTGCTTCAGTAAGACAATGAGTTGCCTCAGGTTTATGAATGTTTGCCTCACTCTACCTCCCAATCCACTCTCTAGGAAGAAAACAATCCCATTTAGCGACACAATTTTCCTCTGTTCTAGACTGTAGATATTGAATAATTAACTGCAGTTCCTCACAGACCAGTCCCCAGACATTTGTGTGTGCTCAAGGTGCCAGAGCTCCTCACACTCCATTATATTACACCCCCTGCTTGCCAAGTGCCAAGTTTGCTCTACCTGTCTGACCCTTGAAGGTGTTTGAGTCTGACCCAAAAGACTCACAGATTCTCATCACTCTGTCCTTTGTTTTTCCTTTCTGAGTTGAAGCTGATCCACCCCTTACCTTAATTTTAGCCATGACCAGAGTTAATGCCAGACTTTTGACTATAAATTAGCAGACTCCACCTGCACCAACCACAAACATCAGCTAGCACACCTTCAGCATCACAGAAAGTTCTTTTGCACAAAATTATTTTTAGAAATGCAACATAGTGGTTTTTCTCCTAAAAGAAAAGCTAGAATTTTCATTTTATTTAAAAGCCTTCAGGACATTATGACTGAGAAAATGCATTCTTCAGTCAGAAGACCTGCTCATCCGTCCTTATAGATGACAGTGGACATTTTGCTAGAGTAAGGATAACAAAATTAGACCTGTCATTCTTGTTTAGGTTTATGGGAAGTAAATGCAGGGCATTAACAGTGCTGGCTCAGGCTCTTAGACCTGAGGAAAAGGAGCAAGTACTCCATTTTCAGTAGCAGAGACAATCTGGACTGAGTGCCTTCTGGGGAAGATCACTGCCATGGTCACAATCTGTTTTTCCAAGAGAAACACATTGCATTAGAGGTTTTAGCATCTCTTTTAGACCATTTATAGTTATTATTTTATTCTATATCCAAGTCCCCTAAAATACCAAGTGGGTCCTGGATAACTAGTGGGCCTAATTTTTCTTCAAGCAAATAAATAACCACTCACTATAAACCTTGAGTCTACACTTCACTCTAGACATTGCTCTGATAAGAGGACTAGTCTACTGGAAAACCAGAATTATCTATCTATCTATCTATCTATCTATCTATCTATCTATCTATCTATCTATCTATCTATCTATCTATCTATCTATCTATCTATCATCTATCTATCTATCTATCTATCTATCTATCTATCTATCTATCTATCTATCTATCTATCTATCTATCTATCTATCTATCTATCATCTACTTACCTACCTACCTATTTCTTTTTCTTTTCTATTTTAAAAAAATAATTGCATATATATATATATATATTAACATTGTTGTATACTCTGAGGCTTTCCCACTACCTTGTCACCCATGAACCATCATCTTAATCTCTTATGCTCATCCATTCCCCAACTTTAACCCCTTTACCCCGTTCCCTTGCTCTATGCTTTATATCTGCTGACAGCTTGTTAGTTTTAAGTTTTACTTGTCCTTTTGTTTGTTTGTTTCCCCTATACCCCACACATAGGTGAGATCATTCAGTATATCTCTTTTTCTTTCTGGCTTACTTCTGCTAGCATGATCCCTTCTGGGTCCATTCATGTTATCACAGGCGAGATTGGGTGTGTTCAGGGTGGTATGGCCGTAGACCCATTCATGTTATTACAAATACATCAAATTTGTCTTTTTTGATTGTGCAAATACATCACAACATTCTGATATTCATCTCTTATGGAACACAAGAATTTGTTTTTAAAATAGATGGGTTATCAGGCAAGAAAAATAATTCCGTCAAGATAAAAGACCCAAGAAATGTTTGAGTTTTGTAGGCATCCTAACTTAAGTGCTTCTACAAAAAAAAAGAGAGTCAAATGTTTAATTTTACATATTTTTGTTCATTGACATGGTTTGAGTTACTTTCATAATAAAGTATTTTTTCCTATTTTAAAGAATGATTTTTTATACTATATGCTGATAGCTATTCATACTCTACCATCTCATATGCAGGCATTACTCAAGGAATATAAAAATACAAGAAAGAAATCAGAACCCAAAGGGTGATGTGCCCAGTAAACATCACCAGCACATTTTATATCACACAAATTGTGCTTCAATGCATGTTCTGCAAGCAATGCCACTCTTTGAGGAATCGTGGCTTCTCTTATCCTTCAAGGTTTTTTTTGGCTCATAAATTTGTATATTACAATTCTTTGCATCTGACTAGTAAATTATTAATTAACACATCTTCCCTTATGTGAATCTTATTTTGCCAGAGGACAGGTTTATCTGGTCTATCAATTCTGAGCAATAGGATTTTCAATAATATTTTATTTGCATCTATAACAGTTAAGATTTTACTTAAATGAACTTTTAACAGGGTTTTGTAAATATAGCAAGTGTTTTTAGTTCAGAAAAACAGAATTCAATATAGAATCTACAAGTAAATGTCTAGATATGTATGTGAACACACACTAACACAATTACAATAAATATGCAATGTGGGAATTCAATATTAACCACAATTCTCTCTTCACTGCAATGAATCCCTGAATATTAAATGCATAAGGGAAATTACTTTTTCCTCATTACCCTTCATTTGGTATCTATTTACCTGCCTCTCTGTATCCACAGAAGTCCTAGTTAGATTCATAACTTCTTTGCAGTAGAAAATATACATTAATCTTGTTGCAATAGTTAAAATTTAGAATGTTTAAGGGCAAATTATTTTAAAAGCTCTGCTTGTGTTTTTTTTTTTTTTTTTGATAAGGCATAGATTTCAACAAATGCATCAGGATGAGGTAGTAAGTCTTTCTCCTACTTGCTACGTTTTTGTTTTGTTTTGTTTTCAAGTACAGGGAATAATTCATAATCTTCCTGGGTTCTTTACAGAAACTGCAAAAATATTGGTCTTAGTCTTCTCAAGTGTAGAACTACATAGTTTGTGTATTTTTCAAAAAACTCTGTTATTATTTACATCTATTTCTAAATTATTTCTTACTTCACCTCCTTCTGACAAACCAGTGGTGGAAGCTATGATACGAAACTATTTAAAACTGTTAATTTTGTACTATACATTATTGAACACTTTACTATTTAAATATTTTATTATTGAGAATGATGACATGTTTCCCCACATCAATTACTGATATTCTTAGATCCCCAAAAAGTCTACTATGTAATACCAAATAGGAATATTTTATTTTCTGATAAGGAGAATCCTATATGTTAGGAGAAACCTTTGTTCTTCATCTTATCTGTTATTTGCATGCAGGTAACTGACTACAAGAGCAGGTGACTTTGGACTAAAAAAGAAGCATTCTGAAGCAACTGACTAAAAGTAAAATTACAGGACATCCCTATATTAGAAGACCATTAATCTTTGAAAAACATACATATGTCAGGTCCCTAAGAGAAAATTACACTGAATCTTCCTGAGAAACATACATATGTCAGGTCCCTAAGAGAAAATGGAAAAGAGGCAGATTCAAATATTTCTACGCCACTTGTTATACTTCTCATCCTATTTTACTATTACTCTTCACATGTTATTTGAATATACTTTGTTTTTCCTTTGCAGTACTTGTTACACTTTTGACTTTCATACTTTCTTATATGATCCACTTAAAATTTTGCTTATTGGGAGCAATTCCTCTTTAAAGATTGATAGCAAACAAGGTGAAGTTCCAATATGTCTGCAAACAAAATCAGCTTATATTTCAGGCAATTCTTTTTAAAATTATCTTATTTTGCATTCAGTAGAATGATACACTCCAACTTTATACCAAGACTAAGGCTGCACTCATGCTTTTGTGACTGTTTCAATTTTTTCCCAAAGTTCATGTGTCAGAAATACCCATAATGATAATCACAAGAACCTCTCACAAGAACCTCCATATCTCAGTCATCTACCACTGAAAATATTTCGGTACACAATGCTCCATGCACATCTATAATTTATATTCCCTGCAATGAGTTGCCTGTTTTCTGTCCTACAAGCATTTTCTTTAAGCATGCATCCTGGCTGTCCATTGAACTCACTATGTTAGCACTGATTAAAGGACTGAGGCAAACTTAAACTTCCCCCAAATCAAGAAGTGACAGGAAAGTTCTGAGTAATCAGTGTGAACCTTCAGTCACATAGACACATGGTATATGTTTAACAAAGGACTTGTCAACATCCTAGTCTTGGCTGGGTACCTAGCTCTGGACAAGGAAATAGATGTCATTACACATGAGCTGCTGAGTGGGATAAATTTCACTCAATCTTGATTTACTTTCTTGATTTTATAGAACACAGTAGGCACTAAAGTAAAAACATTTCTGTAGAAGTGGAATATCAAAATAAAGCCAGTCGCTGTCAATGATTTGTTTCATTAAAAAATATGGAGACTATTTTATAAACCTAGAGCTACCTTAAAGATTCTCAGGAAGATTCAGTGTAATCTGAGATTTATCTTCAATAGAGTTATTCAAGGTATTGACCCCTCTTTTGGGGGAATTCTGAATTAATACAGTGAAATCTCTATTTATAAATGTTTTCTTATCTTTTTTGGCTGTGCCCTTTAATTTTCAACTACTCTCATTTTAGCTTTGACTTTGGCCTCATCCTTCAGAGATCGTGAGATTACTCATAAGTCATTACCTATTTTAATCTTTAGACATCATGTTGCTTCCTGAAGTCTAGTACTGAGAGGTACTAAGAGGTAGATTAATAAAAATACCATCTCTTTACTCTCCCTATATCAAAACTTTGCTTCAAGGTCACTATCTTAAGCAGCATTTCTGAATTAAAACTTTAATTGGAGTTAAGATGGAAACTGAATGTCTAAAATATATGTATTTGATTCATTTTGTCTCAACATTATATCCTTCAACTATCCAAGGAGAATAACTACCATAGGAGTTCAAAGCTTATATAATAAGAAGGAATTTGTCAGTCAACTGACAAATAAGTTATGGGACCCACGGGTTTACTTAGACTTCAGAGTAAGATTATTCTGTTTATAAAAATATTCCTGAACCCAGTAAAGATTAAATCATAAATTTTACAATAGGAGTTTTGTACCTTCTCACTGTTCTCACACAGAGATCTGTATAATGAAATTGTGGCTCTGAGGATTTCTGAGGTACCTTGTGGGGCCTCTCTGGAATTAGAAGATAATCATGGAACTTACCCAAGAAAGTCTACAACCAATAAGGGACTTCTCCAACTGTGGCCCAAATACAAACACTCAGACATATATTGAGACACAAAATCCACCAGGACAAACTTCCACAAGCAAAAGGGGAAAAATATAACAGGGATATCAGTATCTTTGTCAGCTTTGTCACAGAACCACGACATATCTTGGAAGTCTTCAAAAAATTTGAAAGACTGTTAAATACCTGACCAATGTCAGATACAAAGGCATTTTCCTATGTAAGGTGGCATGTAGTTGGCATCTTAAGATAAAATCATATGACTAAACTGAAGATAGGAATGACATAGATTAGTATCAATGAAAAGTATATGAATGTTGAGAAACCACTGTAGCCAAAGCACAATATGGAAGCTAATATCAGCACTAGTGTTACTATTATTAAAATAATTTGAAAATAAAGTGATTTGTAAAATGATGTTGGTTCACTGATCCTTCTTAAAATCTGCTTATATTACCATAAGGAGATAAATCAGTCAACACAGCATCTTCAACATTTAAACCTGGACAAGTTCGTGAAATGAAATGTGAGGGAAGACTTATGGTGACTCTATATAGAACTTTATTAAAGTGACTCCCTTAAGTGCCCAAGACCATGTGCATTAGATTGGTGCTGACTTCTAAACATTTGATAACAAATGCCTTTCTCCACACCCCTATATCATTTCAACATCATTAATGGTTTCCTTTATATCTAGTGATATAGGCCTGGAAACATGACAAGTGACTGTTTTGAATAAACTTTTCATTTTAGTCAGACACCATGCTGCAAAACAGGCATTAGAGACAGGTAATGTATTGTTGTTGGAAGATCAGGTGCTTTGAAAAACAGCGTGCTCCATAAACTACTGGTTTCTCCTATTAAAGTATGCATCATCTCACTGAGAAGTTGGATTTTCTTCTGACAGAAATAGTGCTTATTATCAGCTGCTGTTCTGTTTAACTACCTTTCTAAATTAGGTACAGTAATGACTGGTATAGCAGAGTATGTACCAGAAGTTTGTTTTAAATGATTAGCTGCATCAACAATGTTCACTTTCTTAGTCTTTTGGAAACTTGTAATGTGGAGGGTGTAGCATCTAATGAATTGTTTAGGAATAGATGTCTAACTTAATTACTTCAAATGATTGTATTTCTACTTTGTTCTTTAACTTTAGTCATATCATATTCAGCTATCCCATGAAACTTGAGACTGCTCTGCACAGGTGTTTTCTCTTTCAAATATTTCTCAAGTGAATACATCTACCTGGTAACATTCCACTTCATTAGATGAAGGTCCATGGATTGTGAATTCTGAAGGTAGAAAAAAATCAACTATTCGGTGGACTAATTAGAAAATACAAAATTTATAAGAGATGCCTAGGAATAAGTGGTCAAAGGCATCTTTATGTCTTAAGGACAGTTGATTTGTTTGCACATGGCAAAACTGAAGAAGAGATGACCTGATCATGGATGGATACAGTCAAGCATTCATTGAAAAAAATGTCTCCACTGATTCAGAAGAAACTCAACCACATAATTTAATGAGACTTAATTTTGCCTTCTCAAATTTTCAATGGCTCTTTTTCTTATCTTCTTTTGACTATTTCTTACTAATATTTACTGCATTATCTTCTATGAAACATGACATGTGGACTAAATATATATTCTCAAAATTTCAAATTACTGAATTTCTAAGTCTATAAATTCAAAATACAATTTATACTCTTAATGTCAGGCCATCTGTTAAGCACATGGATGACAATAAATGGTACAAAACTAGGAGTGGAAGACTTCTGCTTGGAGTCTTCCCAGTGGTTCAGAGGGTGATGATTGGCACCAGAACTAGGCAAACCGAATACAGAGGAGGGCCTGGCAGAAAGAAATATTATTAAGATTTAAAACCTTAAGGCAGTAAAAGCTCAAGTAGGTGAATAGAATGTAGAGGTACAGGAATAGACCTACCCTGACTCAAAAATTTCTGACGTATAGAATTCTAAGGGATACAGGGAATATAGGGAATGGAAAAGATATAAGACTATAGAACAGATAATGAGAACATTTCTGGAACTGGGGACTGAGATGTGTTGAGAACATCTAGGTGAAGACAGTTTTTAAGGAACACAATATAGAACCCTGATAACCATGATAAAATTTTGAGCTTGAGTTGAATACCTTTTCATAGACAATATTACCCCGAGAAAACACAAAGAAGGAAAAAGAATGATAAAACACCCAACATAGTGTCTCTCATGTTCCTAATCATGATCTAATTGTGTTTTCATTTGTTGCAATTACCTATATCTTTCAAAGTTATCACAAATGCTTTATAACTGTACAGATAAAAAATAACATATACTGTATACTGTTGTATTATTAGAATTTTGTATATACGTCTACATATTGTCTACTTAGTGGGTCACAAGAAGAAAAGGAAAATAATCTGTACAAGTGTTGAAACATTTATATGTAATAAAATTACATCAGAATTAGATGGTATACCCTTTTACCAATATTTTCTATCCATACTTAGTGGTTTTGGAAGAAAAATGAATCAATATATTTACATGTAGTTTAAATTGCTGAGTTGTTAGACAGAACTTAGTTCATAATTACTTGTGTTGAAATTTTGCTATGCCACTAAATTTATCATCTGTTCCATATTCAGGGATTTGAATAAACTATCAATATCAGCAGAAGCAAGAGCAGTAAACTATTTCAGGTATCTTCACAGTAGGTAGCAGTACTGCAATGAGTCATGGATGAGTTTATATAAATGCAAAGGAGGCTCCCTACATGTCGTGAATACGTCTTTGTTTAGGCAATAATTGATGTTTTTCCAATGTTAAGCTCCTGAAATTGAAAGGGGGTAAATGGGCAGAAGCCTCCAACCAACAAGCCACAAAAAGAGAGCAGTACTTCTGCTATTCAAGGGCTTTTGCAATTTTTGTGCTATCTCTTTAAAAAATGTCATTGGAATTTTTATAGGATTCCATTGAATATGTAGATTGCTTTTGGTAGGATGGCCATTTTGATGATGTTAATTCTTCCAATCCATGAACAGGGGATATCTTTCCATTTCCTTATATCTTCTTCTATCTCTTTCAGCAGTGTTTTAAAGTTTTCTTTGTATAATTCTATCACATGTTTTGTTAGGTTTATCCCCAGGTATGTAATTGTTTTAATACTGCCCACATTGGGGTACCAGCTTCAAAATGGCTAAGAGAAAGGTTGTTGGTCCAACACTTCTACTTCTTTCCATCTATAAAATCACTAAAAAGAGTTCCAGCATCTATGTTAGTACATGCCTTTGGATAAATTTGCACTGTCAGGTATATGGAAATGATCAACATTTTGTCATAACTATATATGCACACATTTGTCATAACTATATATTGCCCATTTTGTATTGACAAGAAGCTTCTATAAAGAAAAAAAGATTTGAAAGTCACAATGGTTTTTATTTGAAGATATAAGAATATATCTGAGATTGGTAATGCCAAGTTTGATGCACTTTACACAAAATAAATATTTGAGATTAATTTTGAAGAAACAGAATTATCAGGTAATCAAGGTTGTTTACTTCATTGTCTTTGCCTTTTCCATATCTGTGAGTTTAGCACCTTTACTTATCTCCTACCACATATATATTATAGTAAGTTCTCTTTGTTAATTTTCCTCTCTAGACCAGGAGCAATTAAAACAGGCACTTTGCCTCCTGACCAGAGAAAAAGAGAACAGAAGTATTACAATTCCAAACTTCAAACTATACTACAAAGCCATAATAATAAAAACAGCTTGGTACTGGTACAAAAACAGACAATCAGACCAATGGAACAGATTTGAGTGCCCTGAAATAAAACCATACATATATAGTCAACTAATCTTTGACAAAGGAGTGAAAAACTTACCTTGGAACAAAGATAGCCTCTTCAATAAATGGTGCTGGGAAAATTGGACTAAGACATAAAAAAAATGGACCAAGACAATTCCCTCACATCATGTACAAAAATGAACTCAAAATGGATAAAAGACTTAGAATTCAGACCCAAAACCATAACATACATAGAGGAAAACTTGGACAAAACCCTCCATGAATTACAATTCAGAAATCCCTTTCTGAAACATCTACAGATGACAAAAAAAAATGAAGGAAAACATAAACAGATGGGAATACATCCAACTAAAAAGCTTCTGTACAGCAAAAGAGACAACAGAAAAAAAAACAAAAAGAAGCCCAACCGAATGGGAAAAAATTTTTGCCCTCCACAAGACTGATAAGGGTTTAATAATGAAGATACACAAGGAACTCACACAACTAAAAAAAAGCAAAACAAAAAGCCCAATCAAAAAATGGGGAGAACTAAAAAGATACCTCCAAAGAGGAAATACAAATGGCCAACAGGAACATGAAAAATTGCTCAATGTCACTAGCAATAAGAGAAATGCAAGTCAAAACCACAATGAGATACCACCCTACACCAGTAAAATGGCCCACATCCAAAGAATGGGCAACAAGAATAATCCTGGCAAGGATGTGGAGAGAAAGAAACACTCCTACACTGCTGGTGAGAATGTAAACTGGTCCAACCACTATGGAAAACTATGTGGAGGACCCTGAAATTAATGAAAATGGAACTATCATTTCACCCAGCAATTGCTCTCTTGGGAATCTACCCAAAAGAGACCTTAATGTAGGTATAAAGGGACACCTGTGCTCAGATGTTTACTGCAGCACTATTTATAATTGCAAGGACATGGAAGCAACCTAAATGCCCCCAAACAGATGACTGTATGAAAAAAAATGTGGTATATGATGGAATATTACTCATCAATTAAAAATGACAAATTTGATGATTTTATGACAACATGGATATACTTAGAGGAAATCATATTAGCAGAAACAAGTCAAAAAGAAAAAGACAGAAACCAAATGGTTTCACTAATATATGGGATATAGTGAAAAAATAAACAAAAGCTTTGAGGAAAAGTCAAAACAAGCTAAGTACCAAACTGAAGCACACAAATTTGGGCAGGAGGGAAAGGGGGGCATGTAGAGGAGTGTGTGGTGGTTAAATCCCCCTGAGATTACAATGATGTGAAATTTATATATAAATAAATTTAAAAAAAATAAATTACCACATGGACTCCAGGTGAAAAAAAAAGACAGGCGTTTTGCTTTTCTCTTACTTCCCAGAATATAGAACTAGAATACTACAGATGTTAAGAAGATGCTTATTGATGTGAAAAATGAAATGCATGTGATGCAATAGTTATCAAACTCTATTGGGCTATTCATATTTGCTGTTGCTTTTACAAGCTCTTCCCCAGATATTTGTAGAGAGTTTCTTTTCCATTTCTCTCAGGGCTCTATTTCAATATGCTCTCTTTGGTGAGACTTTCCTAACAACGATGGAAAACAGAACCAACATATCACCTTCCTTCCCTTACCTTGCTTTATTTCCCTTCATAGATGTTATATCTCTATACTGCATTATTACTTAAATAAATTCGTGAGACTAAATTATGTAGAGAATTTTCCATTCGTGTTTCCTAACTTATTCTCAGAGCCTATAATAAAATTTAACATAATATCTATTTAAAAAATAAATTTGAAAGGGGTGGTCTTATTATATAATTGCAGTCCCAACAAAACATAGATATTGTTCTAACAATTGAAGGCAAGTGATAAATTAGTTCATTTTAATGGATTTTTTAGCCATTGAAGCTGCATGAGACTCTACTGGAAGTCAATTTCTATGGTAAGAGTTACAATCCCAAATGCTCCAGGACTGAGAAGACAGTAAAGAGTACTAAAGATAATAAAGGTAGGTCTCCATGTCTCACCTATAGGGGGCAGTTGCTATGTAACCACCATCAATTATATTGTCACTTTGAAAAATAGGCCCTCAGGTAAAGTTTAAATATATATATATACACACATATATATTATATATATATTACATATATACACACACATATATAAATATATATAAATATATATACACATATATACACATGTATACACATGTATACATATATACACATATACATATATGTGTATACATATATACACACATATACATATGTGTATATATATATACACACACATATATAAAGTTTATATATATGTATAAAGTCTAAATTTTTATATAAAATCTCCAAAGGGAGATTTTAATGTTGACAACTAGTTGGGCAAGAGTTTGTTGCTATGCTCTTAGTAGCATCTCTATTGTCAAAACATAGCCAAGATGTGAAACTAAAATGATAGCTATCTTTATTTAAAAATTCTAATAACTACGCAAACTTTGGGGGAAAAGTTGTGAAGTATTATTCAAGAAAAATAATCACACCTGTTGTCAAATTATGATTTACTAAGTGATCATATAACTCTGAGGTTCACATTTCATATCTGTGAATGTGGAGCTGCATTTAAAAAGAATTATATAATCTATACTTCCCATTTAATTGCTTCTTTCCAGGATTTCATTATTTCCTTGTCTCTGGGCAATGTAAAATTTTACCATTTCCTTATGAAGATCTTTCTCAGGTGTTGCAAGTGTCTAAATTTGTTTTATTTACATACTTTTAGTGTAGGTATGTATTATTTATTTTATATATTATTATTCATTTATTATTCATATTTTTAAATTTTATTATTTATTTTATTTTATGTATATTATTTTGTTTTGGATTTATTTATTTATTTACTTACTTACTTATTTATTTTTTGAGACTAGATCTTACTATTTTTGCCCGTGGAATCACAGGCTCATATTGCCTGTGGTACCACAGACTCAAGCAATCCCCAACCTCAGCTCCCCAGATAGCTTGGATTATCACATGCACCACCACACGGAGCTATTTTTTTGGAACTAGAGTTTGCTACGTGCCCCCAGTGGGACTTGAACTGCGATCCCTGACCCTGGCTGTGGCTTCCTAGGCTGCCACTTCTACGGCATGTGCCACCATGCCCAGCCCTGTTTTGGATTTTAAAAATACAAAATTTAGAAACCTCTGATGAGCAACTTCTAAGCACACTCATGGGAATAGTAAGAAACAATGTAGAGAATTAGAATCAAGAGAGAAAATATACTGAGCTTGGTACTTAGAGGAAAAATTAAAGAACAGCAAGAAGGAGAACTAGAATAGATCAAGGTGAAGCAACCTCACAGGCAAAACAGATTTAAATGCTGAAATTGGAAGAAGCTGGTGTATATAACAATGGCATGGTTCCCTGGTGTGTCATAGATGAGGAAATCTTAAGTTATAGAAATGAAAGCTATGATTTACAAAACTCCCATGATGAGATCATTATCACTCTTATTGTACTATGGATTAATTACATGAAAGTGGTAGGTGCTCTAAAATGTAGAGAGTAAAGAAAATGTCTTAATTTTTGCTAATGGGAAGTCAAAATTTTCCAACTCTACCAACTTTATAAACTGCTGGCATAATGAAAGTCAGATTGAAGTTGTCCAAACATAAACTGATATAACCTACAGTCATGACAAATGTGGATATTGCTAACCCATGTGAAAGAAGATGAATCAAAATGAGATACCATCATATTAAATAGTATTTGTATAACGGCTGTCTAAAGACTGGGTTTTTAGAATGTTAATTGTAGACTGGTGTCAAAAGAGTTCAGTTTTATCTGATTGAAGATGAGGGTTCAGGGAGAAATGTGTGGATAGAAAATTGAGTCATGATGACTGAGAAAGTTGGGTGAAGCTGAAATTCAAGAGGATGAGTTATTTTAAGTCAAGGGAATACCACCATGATACAAGAAGAAACAGAAAGATGGAAAGGATGATAGGAATTGAATAGTCATAAAAGAATAATGGGAAATTACGATAAATAAATTATGACAGAATGGTGATGACTACACCTGAGAGAGTCCTATACTTTCAAAACACTAACAATAATGTAAACCAATGGTAATTCAATTACAAATACAGAATAAGTGATACACATATTACAGTTAGATCTACAATACATTTAGTTGGAGTTACAGAGGATTAGGAGAAGAATGTAGAAGTAATATTTGTAGAGATAATGGCTAGGAATTTTCAATAACAGATTAAGTCATCAGTTCACAAGAGTACACATACACACATACACACCTGTGCAAAAGCCACAAAGACATACTATAGTAAAACTTTAGAAAAAACAGAAAAATCTTAAAAGTAGCTAGAAAAAAAAAGATAAATTGCCTGCGAAGGAATGACAGACTACTGATTTCTTTTCACCCCTTTGGAAGTCAGAAGACAATAGAAAAATACCCTCAAGTTAATAAAAAGTAGGTGATAAATCAGTTTTCTACACAGTAATATACACCCTAAAAGAATGAAGTCAAAAGGTAGCTATTCTCAGAACCAAAACTAAATAAATCTAACAAACAAAACTTGACTGTATCACTAGCAGATATGCACTGAAATTGTTTAAGGTGTTTATTAGGCAGAAGAAAAATGATCACAGATAGAAATTGTAATAGCATACAACTTCTAGAAAATGTCAACTTCTTAGTAAAAATATTAATTTTAGTAAGTTTAGAGACAATTATGATAGAATATAATGAGAATCTTTTGATCAATTATAATAAAAAATTAATCATTTGAACATCTTTATTTAGAAATTTTGCAAATTTGAAAGTTAAAAATGGTATGAGCTACAGACAACTAGGATATTTTGAATTACAAATCTCTATTGAGCCCAGTTAGTTTTGCTCTAGATGCTCTTGTTCTGAACTATTTCAAGGGAGGAGAAAGTTTAGGTGATGAGGGGATTTTGGATTTCCAAAATAACTCTCACTACCCAATCTTCCTCATAGCTTAATTTAGCAAAATATATGTAATTTGAATTTGAGTTTGAGTGTGGGATATCCAGGACAGGAATCTTCAGGACATCTGTTCCTCCAATATAATTTCAAAGAGGCTAAAAACTGAGATTATCTTTTTAAAATTACATAACTCTATACATCTTTCTAAACTTCTAAGTTAGAATATCTAAAGTTAGGGCCCAAAACTCTTTTGTTATGAAAATAGCTCCAATTCTCAATTCACCAGGAAACTGACAATAGGTATTTGGGAACACAATTCTAGACCCATTCTAACAAAACCTGTAATTTGGGGACTTTAATTAGTCCAGTATATGAACTAAAAAGAGGAAGTAACTAAGATTATCACTCTAAAGGAGTTTTTAGTCAAGTGGTAGAAAGATGTATCGAATAAGTTATATACTTACAGAGATTATGACAGTTGCAAGCATAGCTTAAGGGGAAATAAAGTAACAGAACAACTACATGAGGGTGGCAGCACCTAATAAACATGGAGGAATTAATTTGTGCTTATAGTGAAAGGGGGCTGGGTGTAAGGGAAGGGAATACTAATAGCTGGATATTCCAGACAAAAACTACAATGTAAAACTATGCTATTCTTTTTTGAACCAACCTTTCCATCTTCTATAAGCTTTTAAAACTTAGGGGTAAACAAGTTTTCCCCCAGAAAAACCCTAAGATTTTCAATTATAACCAAACAATTACCTCATACTAAGAACTTTTGAAATTCTGCATTTGGCAAATAGTAATAAATTTGAAATTGAGAGCCTTCTCAAGTGAAATACTTTGTTAAAATACTGTCTCTTGCATCTACTCTTTGCAATCCATCTGTCTTGCAACTCAACTTCTGATTAGAGCCAATTTGAGGACTGAGCGAAATTTGCAAACCCAAAGAGTAATGGAGGCTGCAGCTGTGGCTACTGCTCTTGATAAAGATCTCACATATGAATAACATTACCAACATTTACTGCTCTGCCCCAAAATCTCTGTTCATGATCCAGACAGATGGGAGGTACTTGGGTAGATATTGGCACAACACAGCCTATATCTGATGAGTACCACACCACTGGTACCTGGGATCGACACTAAATAAATCGTAAACAAGGACACTGTCAGTCTTACTCCATGGGTCATTTCAAAGATTTATATATTGTTAAAAAAATAAGATAAAATAAATTGTCTCACATTGATTTGAATGGAGTTGTTACACCCGAACTTGGCAATCTCAGTGCTACACAGATTGTTGCTGTTGCTATGGTTTCCACAATGTGGCTGCTGTAAACCCATGGACTTGCACTAGTTCAGTTATGCAACTCTACCACAGCATATTACAACTAATTATTTTTCCAGTATTTTCTTTTACTTTTGGAATAAGAAATGCTGAAACCCACAACTCACAAATCAACTAAGTCATACATTTCCTTATTCTTTTGTAGTATGATTACAATTCTCCATATACTTAAGGGAAGAACTGTAAATATTTTACAAAGCTGTATAATTTCACATGTTCTACATTTTTCTTGATGCAATTTCCTTTTACCAACTTTAAGGCACAGACATTTTAATACCAAGGAGAACATTATCAGTATTTTGCATTCTGTTGGAATCTGACCAAGTATGATTCTTCATTATAACATTAAGATATGTTTGAGTATATTATGTACTTTCCTAACAGATAGGTTATAATAAATGGTAATTTTAGAAAAATATTAGGCTTTCCAGTAATTCATTAAGGTTTAACATTGTAATAATTAAACAATAAGAGTCCTTGTTTCTATTATTTTTATGGATGTTTAGGTAAATATAACTTAAGTGTTATCTGTCACTATACCTTATTTCATTTACCATAAATATGACCATCGGGTCAATAAATAGGTCTGTGAATACACAAGCTCAGTTGTACTGGTGGTATTAATCTTTATTTAGTATTGTGATACTTAGTCCTAGTTAGAAATTTAGACAAATGTTTCTCATCCAGGAGAAATAATTTTTAAGCATATATCATGGCTTCCCTATGGATTCTTTATTATAGTCATAGTATAGTATATGCATGTTCACATATTCACATTCATGATGTTTTTAACACTCACTCTTTGCAAATAACCAATAGCATTAACCCTTTAATAAATTAGTACAATTTAATTCAGTGGGTATTCTTTAAAAGTCTGTTATGGAAGTCATATACTGTTAGATGCACTGGAATGCACAAAACACATATATAAAGCTACTGTAGTCCAGTTCTCAAAAGACCTTATGATCCAGTTAGGAAAAGAAGCTTAATTCTTGAATAATGTAAAGTGGAATGTTATTTAATATTGAAAACATGATATATGATAATGTATTTTCTTGATTTATGCATTATGGGCTTTGTTCAAGTTACTGCTCAAATGTTCAATTTAGATAATACCTAAAATATTAAGGATAAAAGGCAATAATTTTCTTATATTGGCTAAAATATGTACCAGAATGCTGAATCATCTGTTGGTCATCTATTTCCTGGAGGCAATATGACTTGCCTTTCATTACAAAGTTTGGTAAGGCATCAAGTCTCTCTAAATATGTGCTGATGTCTGGTTAGTTGAGGCCTACAGCCTTCAATCTGCATACCACTCTGGTTGTGTTATGTAGGGTAAACAGGTAAACATCTCTTGCAGGTGGAGGTAACCAAGCTGCAAGACAGCACAAAACCCAACCTCCAATGTCTCTCTTTTCTAGTAAAACACATTGGTAAATACAGTATCTACAAAAGTACAAGTATGAATCAATCAATACTCTGCTACAATTTTGAAAAAGAAGTAATCACAATTTGCTGTTCACTCACACCACATATATTGCAAACTTGAATTCCAAACTTCCACTTAATGTTCAGAAACTTACTAAACTCTATTTTCTACAACTTTGGATCCTAAAGTAATATTTATATTGCAATAACAAAGGATTATAACACTATACAATGTGTATCATTATATCCTTGAAATGATATAACCACTGAAACTATAAAATTCATTTGATCAAAAGTAACAAAAGTAAACTACTGTCTCTTCTCTGATTTTAAAAATGTCCAGATCTCATTTCAGAAAAATTAATTCCTCTGTTTTACAATAGTCTAGGATGATGAACACATATTTCACTTGGTTTTGCTTTGTTTATCTTCACAGCATCACATAAGCCCTTTCAGTAATATTTAAGTGCCCTTCATTTCAAGAGGCTTTTCAAGTTGTAAACATCTACCACCCACTCACACAGCAGCTACATGAATTAGTATATAAATCAGACTGGACAAATGAAAATTCTGCCTTATTATTAACATACAAATATTTGGACATATAATTGTTAAAATATATTGGATGTTGTTATTATAAAGGTCTGGGGCATCCAATGGTCATCCTTGCCATCAGTACAGTAAGAGAGGGGCAGAACTACTGTTGTAGGAAAGAAAATCAAACATTATCACTTGAGTTTATGGAATCCACTCTGCCAGACAATAGATCCACTTCTCTCATGCACTTTTAAATGAGAGTCAGAACATTTCTTTCTCTGCCTACACTAGTCTGAATTGTTTCCACTGAAGGTAATATTCGAAATATTTAACCACTAGTCCAACAGAGATACCAAATAATGAGAACACCGATGAGTTGAAGAGAAGTTAATACTGAGAAGTCAGAACCACTGGGCCTGTGCATCATGAGAGAATGCCATCTGACTTTCAGCAGAAATGGTTCTAATTTAGATAAGGGGTGAAGGAGGACCATAAGAATTTAGCATTAATGGCATACTTCCTATGGAGCAGACACCATGCAAATGTTTATAAATACTGTATTATAGACTTCTCACAGTTGCAGAGTGAGACTAGAATCCCTACTATATGTATCAGAAAGATTGACTTTACAAGAGAGTAGGTAATTTTCTTAAAACCACAAGCCTATAAAGTGGGAAATTTCATATTCTATCCCAATCTTTTCAGTCTCAAAGCCCAAACTGGAGAAACAAATGTAAAGATGGTAACCTTATAATTCTCCTGACTTTTAAATTCTCTGTGTGTAGAAGACTTTACTCTGGGAGACTAACAATTCTACGCTGCCTGTTTTAGACTCCCTTTAATTTAGCCTCTTGAAAGAGCAGCTTTGACTAAAAATCAAATAAAATAAAAGGCTGCTTTGGTCACTTCAGTTTCAATTTGTATAAAGTGGTAAATACAATTCAGATTTCTTTAAATGACAAATATTTTCTCCAATTTGGTTAAGTTTACTTAAAGGATAAGTGTCATATGTTTTAAGAAATGTACCAATTCCTAGTTACATATATTATAGGAATCTTAGCACCTTTAATATTGCTTTTATTACATATAAAATAGGACTAATTATATGTAAGGGACAAGATGCTGAATACAGATAAGGGAATGCTAGTTTCTACAATGACTTTCCTGAATGAAAATTGCCAATATTTCCTTGTCATATTTTTTTTCTAGAAGTCTCTCTCACCTATACCAGAAAAAAATCCATTGCTCTTCTGTCTCATTTGATAAAATGCTTTTAAAAAAAGAGTGAACAAAGAAAAACCTGAAATCCCAATCTTACTCATACTGTTGAGATGTGATCTGTATGAATGTATTTAAGGACCTATATGAATTAAAAATTATTAAATACAGATTGTTCGAAACACATGATGAAGCATTTATCCAGTCTTAATAAAAACTGTCTGGTTGAGCTACTACAGTAAGAGAAAGTTCTCTAGTGCCTAGTTCCAGAGTTAAAACACTACAGACCACTCTAGTTTGTCACTCTGAAGTGCTATATCAGTGAAAATATTCCAGTTTCAACTTAATTATTTTTCTTGTATGACTGAATTTTTTGAAAATTTAAGGCACTAATAAATGTGCAGCTTTGTGCACAGCCTGAGTTTGCATGACCCCACTGTGCCAGCAGTACTACTGCTGGGAGACTAAAACCATTTAGATTGTCAGAATTCCTGAAGTATATACTTTCTGCATTCCTTTGGCAACTAAAGGCCAGAATAAAAGCCAGGGTTGGGACAATATTCTAGGCATGACTGAATTCATATTCATGCCATTACATAAAGATCAATTTGTTCTTTATTGCTTAACCAGAGCAGCAATTAGGAAAAGTTAGAATCTCTATGAAACTCATCAGAAGATATATTAAATAATGCATTGGATAGCCTTTCCGTATTCATAAGCGGCTTCCAACCTCCTACATTGTATTTAAAATAAACTGAAATCATTAGTTACATAAGCATCTATCTGAAAATATTATGGAGTTCATAATATATTCTCAGCACAGCAGTTTGGTTTCTATGTTTCCTACTACTAAGGGGCTTACAGTTTCATGGGTTAAATAATACTGACCTTCCTCAAGCATGACTTGACTCTGCACAATCTCTGTGATACATGTGGATAGTTAGTGAAAGGAAGGCAATGAGTATAGAAGCAAAAGGGGAGATAAATTCAGTGATTAAGATGCTACCATAACTAAAGTATGCAGAGCCCAAATGTAATAAATATAGACTGAAATCTATATTTCACAAAATCAAGAATTTTGTGATTTATTTTTTCCAAAACTGAAAAATCACAAATTGGAATAATAACATTTAACATTTATGAACTGTTGGTAATGTGACATAATACGATGGTTTTGGGAAACATAGACATTAATATTTCAGTCCTACCATATAGGTTAATTAATTAACCTCTCTGTCAAAGTTTCTTAGAGTTAATATCAGAATAACAGCACCAATTTTATAGGTGAAGAGATAAGATGCAGATATTATTTAGTTCAGAATAAGTGTTTAGAAAATGTTAATTGTTATATTAGTAGTTGAACATTTTTGTTTGGCATGAATTTAGTCTATTTACATATTATCTCATTCTGTATTCTCAAAGGCCCTATGAGATTTGGATGAAGAAATAAGAATAGAGAGATAATGCAACTTCCTCAAAACTACTAAAGTATCTAAATGAAGGTTTGGATATAGAATCCATGTTCTTAACTGTTATATTTTGTACTGTTTTTCTTAACTGTGTTACTCCTTCTGCAAGTATCTTCCTTTCCAAAAGGCAATATAACTGAAAAACATGAAAAAAAAAAAAAAACCAAACCTAGTTTTGTGACTGCAGTCACCACTGATGACATTCGTATCAAAACAACAGCTTATTAGTAATGTATTATCAGTTAGATTTCTGATGGTTACATGGATAATAATATAGCAAGCTCTCATGCTTTGGATTAATTCCACATTTGACTAAAGTTAGTTAGAAGGTACAGGGTATTTTATTACAAAGGTAACTTTAATGTGAACAGAAAACTAAGACTTAGATGGAACCAATAAAAATTTCCAAATAGTCAAAGCAATCCTGAGAGAGAAGAAAAAATGGAGCTATTACACCTTGACTTCAAAGTATATTACAAACATACAATAATAAAAACAGTTGCACAGACCAAAGGAATGTAACTGAGAGCTCAGAAAGAAACTTACCAGTATACAAACAACTAATTTACAACAAAGGGACAATATACAATGGAGGAAGGAAAGACTTCAACAAATGTTATTGGATAACTGGAGAGACATATGCAAAATAATGATTCTAGACCACTATCTCAGACCAGACACAAAAATTAATTACAAATGGATTAAAGATTTTAATGTAATTACACACCTGAAACCATGAAACCAAAAAAATGATACTATCACAAAATAAAAAGCATATGGACAGCAAAAGAAACCATCACTAAAAAGAAAGGCCACTTAATAATTGGGAGGATATTCAAAATCTGCACATCAGATAAGGGACATATAAAGAAATTATACAATGTAATAAGAAAATAGTAGATAGAAAATACTAGATTAAAAAAAAGAGCAGAGGATCAGAATAGATATTTCCCCAAAAGACACATAAAAGTGGTGTCACTTGTAAAAATGTTCATCATTACTTATGGAAATACAAATCAAAATCACAATGAGAGATCATCTTATACATGTGATACCAACCTGTATGCATGTATGTATGTATACATAAAACAGAAACAGAAAGCATGGACAAGTGTATGTAGTAAAGGAAGCCTCAAACATTAGTGAGACTAAAAATTGGTTCAGCCACTTTGCAAAACAGTATGAAGTCCCCTCAAATTTTTTTAAAATTAATAATAACCTTATATAGCAATTCCACTTTTATGTAACTACTCGAAGAATTAAA
This sequence comes from Uropsilus gracilis, assembly GCA_004024945.1. Taxonomy (NCBI): domain Eukaryota; kingdom Metazoa; phylum Chordata; class Mammalia; order Eulipotyphla; family Talpidae; genus Uropsilus; species Uropsilus gracilis. The sequence continues at coordinate 58,122 of PVHY01008235.1, forward strand.
AACACTAAGTCAAAAGATAAATGCACTCCTATAGTTACTGAACCACTCTTCAGACAGTCAATAAGCAACATAAGTGCCCATGAACAGGAGAAAGATGTGGCGATGTGGTACATGTGTATACACACACACACACACACACACACACACACACACACACATATATATAGACACAATAGAAGAGTACTCAGCTATATTAAAGATTAAAATCCTGACAACTGCAGCAACATGGGTGATACTTAAGGGAATTATGCTAAGTTGAAATATGTCAGAAAGAGAAAGACAAATATCTCATGATATCACTCATTTATGAAATATAGAGAAACAAATGAACAAACGAAACAAATCCTTGCATTCCTACAACATAATGGTGGGTGCTAGAAGGGAAGGAAGCAATGGGTCCATTAAGCTGTGGTGAAAGATTATTAGAATTTTGGTTGTAGGTGTAAGGTGATAAAATACATTTGAAGAAATATGAAATTATGTTCCTATATAACTTATATGGCATATAAATCAACATTACCTCAATAAAAGTAACATTGGAGATATCCATTTTTTTGTAAAAGATAAATATCATTTATTAAAATACCTATATTATTCTATATTTTATAAAGGAGTAGCTTTTAAATGTCACATAGGAAACATTTTTGGACACAATGAATCAGGATGGTGGTCACACCTATATAGAGAGAACCTGTAACATTGTTTAGTCAATGATATCAGAGGTTACAATTCAAGGGAGCTGAAGGGAAAGGTGAACAGGAATGTTTTGAGATCTAAGCAGGACCTAAGTCACAAGGTTAGCCAAGGCAGGAATTAATATGCATCTTTCCAGATCTGTGAAGATACCTCACAAACACTGTGAAGAATCCAAAACAGCTGTGGCACCAACTGGAGAATGAGAAGGGTTATGCAACCAACAACAGGCTTGATAAATAATAATATAGCAAGGACAAAGCCCCAAACTCTGAATCCTTCATTTTCATTGAAAACACATCAGACTTATAATAGTAAAATAAATAAAATGTGATATATTCAATATTTGTAACATATGTTTGATGATTAGATCTAAGATTCTAGATAAAATTAAGGATTTTTTTCAATTTCTAGATGGAATATTCACAATCACTTTCCAGTTATTCACCTCTTCTCCCAAGTTACATGCACAATCCAGTTGACTTTTTTGCATTTCAATAATACTAGAGAATGTTTAACATATTTTTTTGTAAAAGTTGCAGGCAGCCTCTAATTCAACCAATGAACATGTGAATACACACACAAGAAAAGATTATGTCAAACCTATTAACAGTTGTCCTCACCTATTCCTAAAATCATAAAAATGACTTTAAATAGAGCTTTCAAAATTAATTTAATCAGAGAATATTTAGAGTTAGTCTGATATAATCCTTTATAGATGCTTAAGTGTATTTCTTCACCCCTTTATGACCACTTGAATAAGCCTTATAGCTATTCCTACTGCAGGGCTCTCTAAGAATAAACAGAACACTATGATTTTTTAATCATAGTTTTATAAAAACATTTTCTATATATAGAAATGTAATTGGGAATGTCTGCTAAGCACTCAGACTGAGATTTGGCTGTGGTAGGAAGTCATGGGAATTAGATGAATTTGATTTCATTTGAATCAGATGAATACATTTGAATCAGAATAGGGAAAGGAACGTTGTCCCTGTAGCTGGTTGAAGAAGACTCAGAAAGATCTAAACTTGGCAAATGTCTGGCCAGTTGAGTCTCCCTAACTGATAGAAAAACAAAGTTACTCATGGATCATTCCCTTTATTGACTCATTAATGAGTTTCTCACTGATAATGACCCAAAGTCAAAAAGAGCAGCTACATCTATTACTGTTAAAAATTTAATCAAAGGAGACTTGTAGAAAATTCTTATTTGTGACCCATCTGGACCAGAAGAGCAAGCCAATACTCAGACTAAGATTTTAACATATATTACATATAAACACATAATGTAAAGATTTCATAAACCTAAAATTGAATTCTTTTTGCAGTGAGGTCTATGCTTAAAGTTGTAATTTGTAATATATTCTGTATTCCTCATGACACTTAATGGTGTGAAATGAGAAATGCCTATTATTTCCATTATCTATTTTTGATTAAACAATATAAATTTACAAACTTCAAACATTATTATCTTTTCTTTTTTGTATCAAAATTTTATGTTCATTTTGCAGAAGAAAAACTGAGACACAGGTAACTTGCCCAAAAGATGTAATTGTGAAGTTGCAAATCAGGATCTAAACTTACAAAACTTTGGTTACTGAAATGCATTTTCCTGATCAATGTTTTAAACTGGTTAAGAACTGTTGTCATCTTTACACTGTACAACAAATCAAATATTAACATGAACTAAGTTACCAAAGAAAATATCCAGGGACATAGTGAAGCATGATAACCTGAACTATGCTGAGACACAGTGACCTACAAAATGCAGCCTATGAGGTCTAGATAAACACCCATGACTTGCTGACTCAGTTTATTGATGTGCAGCTCAGTTTCTCTTTGAATCTTCCCCATTCTAGCTCCATCATGTCAGGCCACGTATACTACCAGCAATGATAGTCAAATTGAGACTCCAGAACATGTAAAGCATATAAGCCCTTAACTTCCTTTTAGTGGTACTCAGCTTTAGGATATGAATCTTCTAATAGTACCAATACTAACTCATTCCCTTAGTGACAGTTTTCCATAGGAATTTTGATGGTCATTGCATTGTCAGTACAGGCATTTTAATATTAATTCTTTCATCCCATTACTTTCCATTTATCTCTGCCTTCCTCAATTTCTTTCACCGATGTATTGCTGTAAGGAACCAAATGGGCATGCCTATGACCATGAGTGACCTGTCTTTTGGCATAGCCATTGGGATTGGATGGAACTAGCTGAATGCAGCTGGTCCATATGTTTGTGGAGATGTATTCTCCTAGGAGGACCTGAATATTCTGATACACTGTACTTTATAAAAATTGTTTACTCTGGGAAGCTACTCTGGGGAAATACTTTATCGATCCTTATCTGCCTATTTATAGATCTACCTGTCCTTGAATTAATGAACACATCATATGTAGCAAGTGCACCATGCATTGATAACAGAGCTTGCCATGTATTGATAAACTTCATAGTACAGGCTGTGGTGTGCTGGGAGGGGCAGAGTAAACATCTGAGTTTCCCCAGCTGTCCTTCTGTATCTATATTTCATGCCATTGGCTTTTATCTCTAGCTGTCTTCAGCATTTTGTCATTTTCATTATATAAATCTCAGCTACTTGATTAATTTCCAAATTTTTGATGATTTTTGATGCTTATTAAAGACCATCACAATTACTCACAATTGTAGCACTAGTGCCTAGAATATGTTTTAATATTTATTAAATAAAAGAAAAAAATTAGCATGTTTCCTCTTGAATGTCATGTCATGATAAGTTCACTCATCTATATTTCTACTTAACTTTGATATGCCTAATTTATTAATAGTATGAATGACTTATAATGGTCTTTTTTTACTTGTCATCCTTAAAAATAAAAATAAAAATAATTATTTTATTTATACCATATCAGTTAGATCTGCATTCAGTAAATTCTGAGGTGTTTACCAGATAAAAGAATGCTAGTTGTCCCTAAAGGTCTGAAGGCAAATTTAGAATGTTTTCTAAAAGGTTTATTGAATGTTGTTTATAGTTGATCTTTGTCTAGTTATGGACTCAATTATTAGAATCACAGGTAACATCCATTCTCAAAAGAAAAGTTGCTAGCTAGGGGATTACGCATTTCCCAAGAGGGTGCTGATAACAGAGTCATGTGTAAAAGGGAGGGAATACATGTCATAGTTACAGAGGAGTTTTCTATAGAGAAAATGGCATTCATATAGCTATCTGGAACTATGAGTTTGCCAGTCCCTATTATAAATTAAATCCTTGTTGATCTATCCTTTGGTGAGAGTAGGGTATTGAAGTCACCTACCATATATGTATTTTCACCTATATCTGTTTCCATTGTTGTTAGTAGTTATTTGATGATTTTTGGTGTTCCCTCATTTGGTGGGTATATGTTAATAATTGTTATGTCTTTGTGATGTATTGATGCTTTTACCATTATGTAGTATCCTTCTTTATTCCTTGTCACCTTTTTTAGTTTAAAGTCTTCTTTATCTGAAGAAACACAGCAAGACACATCATAGTAAAACTTACAAAAGTTAAAGATAAAGAAAAAATTATGAGAATAACAAGAGAGAGGAAACAGATAACCTACAAAGGAAAACCAATCAGACTGACTTCAGACTTCTCAGAGGAGACACTCCAGGCAAGGAGAGAATGGCATCACATCTTCAAAACACTCCAGGACAAAAAGTGTCAACCAAGAATACTCTATCCAGCAAAGCTGTCCTTCCTTTATGAAGAAAAAACCAGAACCTTCTCAGACAAACAAAGCCTACAGAAATTTGTAATCACCAAACCTCCTCTCCAAGAAATCCTGAAAGAAGCCCTAAGAGCGAAACCTGCAGAACAATAAAAGGAATGAACAATTAAAAAAAGAGAGAAAGAACAAACCAAAACAGAACCCCAAATGACCACCAGGGACCCATTGTTGGACCCTCAAACATCAATAATAACTCTAAATGTCAATGGGCTAAACTCATCAATC
>PVHY01008236.1:0-62756 GCA_004024945.1 Uropsilus gracilis
TTGTTGTTTTGATTTGCATTTCTCTTATTACTAGCGAAGTTGAGCAGTTTTTCATGTGCCTGTTGGCCATTTGTATTTCCTCTTTAGAAAAGTGTCTTTTCAGTTCTTCTCCCCATTTTTTGATTGGGCTTTTTGTTTTGCTTTTGTTTAGTTGTGTTAGTTCCTTGTGGATCTTCGTTATTAAGCCCTTGTCGCTCAACAAGGTAGATTTTACTTAACTTGACCAGGAACTGCCAAAGAGTCCTGCCAGCAAAGTTGCTTATCTTCCTCACCAGCACTTGATGACTTTAAAAAATGCTGGACTATTTTAACTACATGCTAGACTATTTTAACTACCCCAGTGGGAGTAAAGTGGTGTCTCATTGTGATTTGAATTTGCATTTGGCTGACGATTAATGATGTTAAACACCTATTCCTGTGCTTGCAGGCTATTCACAAATCTTTTTTTTTTTTTTGATAAAGTATGGAAATCTTTTGTCCATTTTAAGGCTTGATTATTTTATCATTATTGATTTGTAGAAGTTCTTTAGTTATGGTGGAATTAGGGGGAATAATTACAGTCATTTAAAAGTTATCACCAGGGGTAGCTAAAGCTGGTCATGGAGCAGCACATATACCTAGCATTATAATAATAAAACACTTGAATTATGGCTGAGAACCTGCCTCTGCAAGCATCTGGATTTTTTTCCTTGGATTAATCACAAGATGTAGATCTTTGTATCACTTATCAAGATATCATCGACACAGACAGTTTCTCCTTTAAGGTAACCCAAATATGTGAGCAATTTTTACTTATTCACTTAAATATTCAAACACTTATTTCCTGGAATGCTTACTACAGTCACAGTAGGGTAAAGGGTAAAAGTTAAGTATGAAAATAGTTTCTCATTTCAACAGCATACAATTCAGTCAATGCGGGTAGGATAAAAGTAAAAATAACTATTTCTTATAAGGCACAAATAAAGCACGGTATTCGATAAATAGTGTAGGTTTAAGAAATGTTAGTAATAAAAGTTTTAATTCTTATTCTAACAATGTACTGAGTACCATGAATGAGATATAAAAAACCCTAATGTACAGTACGGGACACTGCACCTTACGTGCTGAGGGCACATGGAGCAGTAGCTATTTCATGATTGGGAGGTATTTAAACAGGTGCTTGAAAGGTAGATAGAATTCTGACAGGCAGAGAACCAAGGAGACGGGATAGCAGGAAAAGGAACCATGAGCACATGTATGAAGCATGTTCTTATGGGACTTGTGAGTATTTTAGTTTATATGTAAACACAGTGTTCATAGAAAAAAAAAAAGACGGTAAGCCTGGAACATAGGTCATCAAGTACCTTAACTGCTAGACTAAAGGAGTTGGAAAGCGAATTCAACAATAACAGTGTTATTGGGGAGTTCCGAACTTCTGTAAGAGCAATGCTTTATGAAGCTTTGATTGAAAATAGGACATAGCCTAGAAGACGAGAGAGCCCCTGGGTTAGAGTCATGCCTGAAAACATTGAATCCCTTCACCCTCTAGACACTGGGGCTCAACACAGATGTAGCTGCAGGCCAGACAGGTCCAGTATTGAGGAGCTGTGACTTGTTTAATCTCAGTGTACCACACAGGTTTTCTAAGTGTGTTATGATGTGAAAGAAACATTAACAGAAAACCAGAGAAGACCAGGAAGGGAAATACGTAATAAATAATGTGACATGTGGGCAGATGAGGAGTCTTTGGGTTGAAAAAGGTAGGAATGGAGATGAGAAATATTATAAAGGCAGAATTAACAGGATTTAGAAATTGACTGAATGTACAGAAAAATGCTTAAAATATCTGTGGAGAAATTCCAAGTTTTAAAAATGTCGAGGATGTGGCAAAGCTAATAAAGTGGCAGATGTACAGATGTACAGGGAGGGCATTAAAACATGTGAGCAAGGAGCTGAGAAGTTTTTGAAACCCAGGTAACCAGCAGGGAGGTTGAAATAACTGAAGATGGTGGTCTGAAGGGAAATGATAATCACTTTTTCTTAGAAGGACCTCCAAACCCTGAAGTCCCTCAGCAACAAACAGCTCGCTCAGGAATCATGCATGCTTTCAAGCACTGACAAAACTGCTGGGGGGAGGGGTGGAGAGCCTGGTGAGGTTGACTGGGGGCATTTAATCACAGCTGACTAACAGCAGTGTGACAGGCAGGAGGAAAGGTGTGAGAGGGACATGGGTTCTGTGTTTTTGTTTCCTCTCAAAAATACCTTTGTACCTTTTAAGTATATGTCCTGGACTTACATATTTAAATACACATAGGGGACAGTTATGTGGTTCTCAGCACATAAACAGGGTTGTGCAACCATGGCTATGCCATTTCATCTCACCTGAACTGATAGAGTAAGAAAAAAAAAAGATAACAAACATAAAGACGGAGATTTCTAACCACACACACTCCAAAGCACTGAGCTGGGTGGGTCATGGTTTCCCTGATTTATTGGGCTCCACAGAAAGGACTGGAAGCTGTGCTAACTTTAGTACTAGGAAAATGTGCTATATTTGGAAATGAGGATGAGAATCTTTATAAAGGAGGAAGCAGCAGTTCCTTCAGGAATTTTCATTTTTTGCAAGTAGAATCTTTTCTGTCAGCCGTATCCTATAGGACATCAGCTAGGGAACATTTAGTCTTGGCAAGGTGATGAAATTAATCATCCTTCTCCAGCACACCACAGGTGAATGTGGGCTGGGAGCCTCCACCTTTCACCTTGTGAGCGCCTTCCCTGTACCTTTGTGGAGATTCTCCAGGGGCTCCAGGACACCTCTCCGGAAGGAGGCCATGGGGTCTTGCACACAGGACCGAAGGCTCAGCATGCTCTGTAGATGAGGCTCCCGAAGCAGCTGCTCCCGATAGGCGGCCAGCTGGGGCGAGCGGCACAGCAGGGCGGCGACATTGTGGACAAACTCTGGCACCAGGCAGGTGTAGGCGTTGTCTGCTTGGCAGTAGTGATAGGCAACCACCTACCAGAGAAAGATGAAAATGTAAACAGACTTGTCATTAGCAAGAGCGGTGGCCATGGTTATCACACAATTATTCCTTGCCTCCTATCACACTGCCTTCTATCTCCTGACTCCTCAACATTTTAAAATGAACACAAAAACTTGCTCACTTAGAAACTGCTGATTTATGTAAGATCAGAAACAGGCGCTAACATTTCTATACTGTAACACAGGACAAGCACATTCACAAACACAAAGTGAATTTTCCTTTTGGATTATATAAACTAGGAAGCAAGCCTAAGGATAAAGACATTATTAGCCTTTTTGATAATCATTCAGCATGGAACAGTACAGGAATATGACCTTATAACAAAGACAATCAGAATTAAGAATAATCAGAGACCCAAATGTCATGCATATAAAGCATAAAACGTGGTTACAGAATAATCACTTTTGAAGTTGTAGTTGTTATAGGTTATGAAATATAAAATAATTCAGAATTAAATAGTAACTATTTTCTGAGCACTCAATCAGAAAACTAGAAGAAGGAAAGAAAAACTGAGATTTTTATTAAATGTAGGTCTTAACTTCAAAGAACTTCGAAAATGTATGAATTCTAGTAGCTAGGGTTGAGCCCATCTGGCTGGAACCTGTAGCTTTATATTTGGCCTGTTTGAATTTATCCAATGCTTGCTCTATACCTGCTGGTTGTTCTCTTGGATTCAAGGGTAAGAGCAATGGGTGATTTGAATCTAGATTGTTCTGCAGAACAATCCAGAAAAGAGATGGGATTGTGTAGTAACGTTCAGGTGGCAGGGCTATTTGGTCCAAATGCACAGAAAGGACTTGACAGGGTGGGTAGGCAATGCTGGCTGACCCCCATCACCTTCCTTTCTCTCCCCCCTCCATCACCAATGTCATCATCAAGGATCTGTGTACTGTCAATGCATTTGAAATGTGCTCCAGTGACACGCATAGACATGCTACCAGGCCTCTAGCTCGCTGTTCCTCTCTCAGGGAACACAGAACCCACTGAAGTGTCATACTTTGAAAGACTCCTTATCTGCAGGTACGGTCATCCCAGTTCACTCGTGAATGCTGGAAACGTCACTTCTCATCCAACATAAAAAAATTTGAGATCCTTCTCATCAAAGTGAAAAAAAAAAACAAAAAAAAAACAAACAACAACAAACAAACCCAAATACAGAAACTGTCCCTATGTTGATAAAGTTGAGAGGAATTGCTTGAGTGAAGCAAGGGTGTGTGAGAACAATATGGAATTGGGAACAAGAAATTGCATTAAAAAAAGAACACGCTTTTTTCTCGAGCTGGGTTATCACTGTTATTTTACTCGTATTAAGCACAAAATAAGAATGTGGCAGTCACTGATTTGTCAGTGGTTATGTCCACACAGATACAAATCTCTCCTTTACAAAAAGCAAACTGTGAAATTCTGAATCAATACGACTTTTCATCATATTTTACCACCATAATTTCACATGTCGAAGCTAAGCACAGCTGAGCAAATCAGCCATAACTTATGCTTCACCGAGCATCTAAGCATCTAAGTTGGAAGATAAAAATCCTGAAACTTAGAAAGAGGGCTCTCTTGCTGATTTCAGTAAAAGTCATTTGTGATCTTGTCTGAGCGAGGTTTCACTGAACCAAGGTCAATGCTAAAGCTGTCCCTGTCTTTTAATAATTTTAATTTTCCCTGGTATTCCAAATCTTTGTGGAATTCAGGGAACAAGAACACTCCATGGCCTCATGAGATGTGCACTCAACCATCAAAGCAGATAGTGTGTGTGTGTGTGTGTGTGTGTGTGTGAAGATACCTGTGATCGACCTTTGGGGCTGGAATGCAATTTTTTCTTTAACCTTTTCTGATTGGGTCAGTCCTAAGCTTTTGAAGATTCTGCTTCCTGTAATGTCTTTATCGCTCAAGCATTTGCATCATGACTATTAGGGCTCTGAAGTCAATTTAAGGAGGCAGTAAGACCACCAGTGCTTAGTCACTGTTTGCCCCACTGCTTGGAAGCAGTTGGGAGTTACTCAATCCCTGAAAACCCAGAGGGTGAAACCTCCTTCTCCTTGGCGAACTATTGTCTACTAACATAACTTGTTGGAATTTTATATCTGGCTACGTCTTTCTTATATTATTGATTTTTTTCCAATTCTAGTTTCTTTTATGCTAAATGCCTAAACAGTTCATGGAAACAATTCTATACAAAATAGACTGAATATAACCAGAATTATATTAATTCTTCGAAGAAGACAGTGAGCACATTTTAGGTTATTCCTGAGAGGGGACAAAGAAAAGGACAGTTTTGTAAGTTATATTAAAAAAGGGGGAGGGGGTATCCTTGAGCCCCACTGCCAGCAGGCAGCTGCATGGCTGCCCACAGGCTCCGGGACCTCAGCCAGCCGCCAGAACCCCCTTCCCAGTGGGGTGCAAAAGCAGCCGGAATCCAGGGTATGACCCCTCTGTCGGTGAACCTGAGTGGGAGGTGAGGGGGGTTGATGGAGCTTTAGCCTCGTCCACCAGTAGACAGCTGCATGGGGCAGCCTTCTGCCTGGCCGAAGACCCACAACCTGGTGCAGAGACATGCTGGCACACAGGCCATGGCAGGGGGAGGGGGAGGAGGGTAGAGAGGGAGGGATTAGGATGCTTCTTCCACTTTTATCTCACTCCAGTTAGTAGTCCTCAGGAGGAAAATGAAGCACACAGATGATATAAACACCATCACAGAATGGGTGAGGGACCAGGCAAAACATCCAGGCCACACATCTGAGAAGGATGCAAGAGATGGAACATCAAGAGAACCAGTGCATGTGGAACTGGAAAAACAGTTATGGGGACAAGCTGTCACGGATTCATATCTATGTGCTCACCAGGACTGGATAAGCCAAAATCCTACTTCTGAGACGCCATCTAAGAGAGCAAGGTGCCCCTTACCATTCCATGGGAGAGGAAGGCCACAGAGTCAGGGCATCGGCCTCACAGCAAATTGGCAAAAGGAGAGAAATGAGACGCTCTGCAACAGCCATTCACAGATGCCTGTACCCATGGAGAAACTTCACCAACAAAGACAGGGGGCAAGGCCCCCTAATCAGATACCAGAACTATAGGCAAAGAAGCAACAAGATAGCACAGAGAACGGAATGGAAAGACAACCAACAATGAGAAAACACAAATAAGCACAGACTGGCTGCCCAATGCAAGGTTAAAACTGAAAACTCATGAGCACAATTTACGTGTCCCAAGAACACAGACCCTCACCCGGTGAAAGGACACTGCCAAAGGAAAGAGACTAATGGACTTAACACGGAATTAATTAACAAGAGAGGGGTCTGAGTGAAGGGAGGATGCATCAGGGGGAGGGAGCATCAGAGGGAATGGATGCTGTGATTTAAAGAATGAATAAACAAACAAACAAACAAACAAATAAATAAATAAATGGGGAGACGAGGGAGGTCAGTATAGTCTCAGGTGGAAACATTTTTTAATTTACAAGAAATGATAAAATGGAGCAGAATCCTTATCAAAGGCGCTGATCAAAGGACTGAGTGGCAGCAAATCTGTCAGGTTTATGTGGAGGGTCTCAGGCCTTCACTATCCAAAGAGCAGTTTCCACTAGGAATGAGTAATCTGTGGTAAGATTCCGCTAATCTCACAAAAAGGAAAGGCAGCTTTGCAGATCTGGAACTCATTTGGACATAAAAGCTTAATCTGCATGACTGGGATTTGCATGATTTGAATCTAATGTGGCTGCCATCTCCAGATCTGTGCTTGTGTTCTTAACTCTGCATCTCCTCTTCACCCCCATGTCTTGCACACCCTCCTCACCTCAGCACTCAGCACGCCCCTTCCAACTCTCCGGCAGTTTGGCGTTTAGTATTTGAAGGATCTGGAGGCTCATTGTAAATCACTACTTTCTCTTGTTCCTCAAATGTGACTCTAATCCTCACCCAGGGACTAGAAGCTATGAATAGCTCCAGACTTGGGTTCTGCCTCAGTAATTTTCCAGCATGGAGTTCTACCTATTTTTTTTTTTTTTGGCAGTAGGACTTTTATTTACTTTTTAAACTTTTTATTCTGGACTAATTTTAGATTTACAGAAATGCTGCAAAAGTAGTACACAGAGTTTCTGTATATCCCTCACCTACCTTCCCTTATCGATAACTTACATAATCTCAGCATAATTCTCAAAACAAAACAACCAACACCCAAAACATACAACACTGACAAAACACTATTAATCAAGGACATTTGGTTTTCATACTAGCTTTCCCCTGGGGTCTCTGCCAGCCCTGATTAGTTAATCTGTCTAATGTCAGTCAGTTTGGGCTGATGTTTTCTGAACAACCCACGGAGGCTTCTGGGCAAGAATGTGCCAGAACAGTGCTGTGTCTACAGTGGACCACACCACAGGGTTCTGACGTTGCTACATCTTGTGGGTGAGGCTGACCTTGACCTCTTGGTTAAGATAAAGGTTTCTGCCAGGTTTTCTGTTATGTAGTTTCTATTTGTCCCTCTGTCATAAACATAATGTTGTGGGGAAGATACTTGGAGATGACTGTATACAACATTATTGTATACAATTATTACTGTGCGGTTTGCCTGAAAGAGATTTTTTATTTCCTTTGCCATTGAATGGAATTCTATAGGAAGGAAGAGCTGTGTCTTTCCTCCCCAAGCATTTATCTAATTAAAATCATAAACATGGGTTTATTTGATCTCAGTGGTTATAATCCAACGTTGGATTAATTTTGTTGCTCAGTTTGTTCCAGCGTTGGTCATGAAGCTCTCCTTCAGGCCGGCATATGTGTTCTTTCAACAAGGCCCTGTCCTTCAAAGCTCTTTCCTGCTTTCTGGCACCACCAGGTGTTCCGAGCTCATGCTGTATTTCTCCTGTCCCAGACCTGGCACCATCTACTTCTCCAGTTTCTTTCATTGAACAGTGTTTACAAAACAGGATCTAAGTAGTAGGCATGCTTATAGCAATAACTATAAGCTTACTGAAGTGTGACTCTTTGGATCCTTCTCAGTAGATAGAGTTAAGAAACTCACATGTAACTCTCTTCTCTCTCTCTCTCAGATCGATAAATACAAAAAATAAAAGTATGACTATATAGCAATATCTAAGATTCCAGTCCAGTACCACCAGGTTCATTCCAGAGTTTCCTTTCTTCATTTGTAACTTTTTTTTTTAACAATGAGAAATACAGTTTGCCATTTATATTATTCAGTTCCAGAACAGGATTTGAACAGAGAGGATTTTCAGACTTGCTAACATGCCTGTGGGAAACATGCTTACTAACCAGACAACAACATTTATGCATAGGGTTTTCTGTCTTTAGCCTGACAGTGCTCAGGTCAGGTTAAAGATGCTGTTTTCCAAACTTAATGAAATTCCTTTTTCCCTCTGTCTTCCTGAGGACGGTCAGTACTGCATTGGCAGTACTCTTAGATTTATTTGTGAGTGTTCTATTCCACTTAGATGCTCTTCCTCCCATATGGGTTGGTTTTAACTATTTTTGGGCTCACGAAACATTACTATGTTTCTAAAGAGTCAGAACAATACAAAAAGATATATTCAAAATATTGTCACTTCTTCATCCCTATACTCCATCCCAATCCCCACCTCTTCCCATTCCTTTCCACCCATCTTCTGTAGACAACTAATTTCTTTTCTTGATTTATCCTTCCTGCAGACACATCTGTATTTTCTTATATTCCTTCTTTCCTTATATGAGAGTTAGCATCCCATACACTCTTTTGACCTCCCCTCATCCTGCAGTACATCCTGAAAATCGTGAAGTTTTTTCTCATTTATTTTATAGCTGTACAGTATTCAACTGAGTGTATATAACAGCTTGTTCAGCTTCTTTCTGTGTGTGTACTAGGTAGTTTCCAGTACCTTGTATTTAAAAATAAAGATACAATGTGTAACCTTATCCATAAAACATTTCTAGAAATCTACCCTAACATTTGAGCAGTGTCTTTATAGGGTAGATTTCTAGAAATGGGATGTTGGGTCAAAATAAGTGTGTATGTAGTTTTTTGAGGTACTGCCCTCCAGAAGGGTTGTATCAGTTTTCATTCCCATAAGGAGAAGGGTGTCTTTCCCAACAGTCTTTCCAAGAGAACACACCGTCATAAATAAAACTTTTTCACCAGTCATGAGAGGTAAAAATAGCATCTCAGTGTGGTATTCCTCTAATAAGTGATAAGGTCCCAGGACAGGGATAGGATTTGAGGACAGGACTTTGCTGTCCCCACCTTTTTACTGGGCTGGTCAACACCCGATGACCCCAAGTCAGGGTAACTGCTGCCAGTCTGTGTGGGGTTTATTCTCCAGTGTGTTTGAGACACAGGCTACTTTTATTCACAGGGCTACTTAGTCCCAGGATCACTGATTAAAAGCCCATCTCTGCCCCAGTCATACTTTGTTATACAGTAGGTACCAATGTGGATTGGGACCTAATCCTGGCAGATGAGAATTCTACTGCTGAATCACCAAAGTACTAATATGGGGTCAAAATTTGAACTATCTGTGCTGGTGTCTGCTAGCCTATGCCTGTGTAAATACTGCACCGTTTTGGTTACAGAGGCTTATGGACTGCTTTTCTATCTGGTAGTCACTGTTAACATTATTTTATTTCCAGATAATATGATCATGATTAAATATGTTGTTGATCAAGAATATTGATGCCTTTTGGAGCTGGGTAACGGATGCATGAAGATTCTTTATATTATGCTTAACATTCTTTGTGCTAAACTATTAAAAAAAAAAGCAAAGCATATGCATTTTGTAATGGAAAAAAAGAAGTAGGTCTGGCACAATATGAGTAGCACAAGTACATTTAATGCAGAATTTATCTCAGAGGACTGGTGAAATTTTAAACGCTCTACCAAAACTCATTCCTGAGGCTCATGAATCTCATTTTTCAATGATTAATAAGATGATTTGGATTCATTATTATGAATAAACACTCAGAGATAAATGCCCCACGATTTCCTAATAGAAAATAATGATATTTCTATCCACTCAGTAAGTAGTGACTGAACTTCCATTATATATACACACTTTGTGCTAATTCCAGAGATAAAATGATGAACAATAAAGATATAACTGTTCTATGCCCTTCACAGGAAAGAGAGACAAACAAGTGATAGTAACAGTATACTAAGCACTACAATATGGAGGTTCTGCAAAAAATTAAAAACAGAACTACCATATGATATTGTAAGTCCACATCTGAGTATTTATACTGAGGACATGAAATAACTATCTTGAAGATATAGCTGCATTCCCACGGTCACTGGAGCGACATTTACAATAGTCAAGACATGGAAAAACCAAAGTGTCTATCAGTGGATGAATGGATTTATAAAATGTGACACATACAGACACATTGGAATGTTATTCAGTCACAGAAAGGAGGAAACTCTGCTGTTTGTGATAACAGCGATGGAACTTGAGGATATTACGTTCAGTGAAATAAGTCAGAGAAAGACCAATGCTGTATGAGCTCACTTACATGCGGCATCTAGAGAGACTCAACTCACAGAAACAGAACATACTGGCAGCTGCTGGAGGTGGGGGTGGGAAATGGGGAAGTGGGAGAAGATGGCCAAAAGGTACAAACATCCAGTTCAAAAGGTAAATAAGTTCTGGGTAATAAGATGAATGGAGAGCACAGTGTCTACAGTTAAAAGGCTGCACCATGTGTCAGAGAGTTCTCTCTTGGGGCTCTCACCCCAAGAACAAGTTCTGAAACTAGGTGATGGACAGTGACTAAACTTATTGTGGCAACTGTCTCAGAACATACACAAACATCAAATCATTATGTTGTATACATCTTTAACTGACAATTATGTTTCAATAAAATGTCAATTATGCCTCAATAATACTGGGGGAGAAAAACACTATGACAGGCAATACAAGGTGCCCAGGTGACACACAGATGGGGCATCTGAAGTTGGAGAGCTGGAGAAGAGATTTTAGGAAAAACACATGAGCTGAGATCACAGGATGAGGAGCTAACATAGGTAGCTGTGTTCCGGGTAGCATGTGCAAAGGCCCTGGGGCAACACACAGCATACACTTTCAAGGACATGAACGCAAGTTCAGGGTAGCCAGAGTGGGGCATGACATGGCAGGGTTTTCAAAGGGGGGGAGTGGCTTGTTTCCCAGAAAACATGTTCTGATGTGGAGACATCCTGGATCATCTTATACTGGATTGGAGATATAACAGCTCTAGGTAGTGGAAAATGACAAGGATGCTTTTAAACACCCTATGATAAACAGTTCTCTCTCCAACAAAGAATTGTCTGACCCAAAATGTGAATTTTGACTGCTGAGACTGAGAAGCCCTGAGGCTAGATAAAAAAGCAAGGAGCCCTTTGGGTACAATATGTACAATGTTTTAGGAAGGAAATCTGCATTCATTCAAGAGTAAAAAGGAGTCATTTATTGTTTTCACTTATGTTTTAACTAGGAAAAACAAATATAGGTCTCAGAAAGATTACTCAATCTTAAGTATAGAAAGTAGGTTGTGTATTCATTTAAAAATATTTATGAGACAGGCATTATGATAGGAGCTGGGGATGCAGCAGTGAACAATAATTTACACACTGATCCATTCTGGTGGAAGATGGCGATAAAAAAAAAAAGTGCAGAGACCGACAAAAACAAACAAGGATGCTGCCCATAGTCAGTATCCTGAATATAAAGGAAGTCTGGGTCTCATTGGAAAATTTCAGTGTTCATTTTTAACGAAAAAAGTCCTAGACAGATGTAAAACAGCATCGATGAGTTATTTGTGGTTCAGTTTGGATCTCATTTCTCCTAAAAGTCTTTTCAAATATAGACAACTGCAATTGAAATCAGACCCGGTCCCTTCATTCTCTTTCTGGCTTCAGGCTCCACTGTGAACACTATGCGTGCTCACAATGGCAGGACTGCTGAAATGTTAACTTCTTTGGCATTAACAGCAGCACCGATAATTTGGGAACCATGATCATTTGACACCGTCCTTTTTTAGTACAGAACTAGGCTCTGGGTAAGGATGACATCTGAGCTTTTTTCTCATATAGATTTCTTTGGGGGGGGGGGAGAGACCTTTGCTTTTTCTGTCTCTGTGACACCTCTTAAAATTAGCTGGTTTCCCTAATTAGCTTATTAGCTTCTTGATTGAAGGACTAAGTCAGTGACAACTTACCTAATATGACAGGAGCTTTGAGCTGCATATAAACCTTTTTTGAGGAAGAATTTTAGGTGATGACTAAAGTGCTCCATTATAATTTTCTTGCTATAATTCAACTATTGATAGATTTTTCCAGTAATACACCAAATAAAAAGGCTTCCTGCCACACTAGAGAGGGAGCATAGCACAGTGGTTAAAAGTGTGGCTACCAGAGTTCATCTGTTTCGGTTTAAATCTTTTTGGGTTATTTCACCAAGTCACTGAACCTCAGAGCCTCTGTTTCCTTATCTGTAAAATGGGGAGAATAAGCGAACTCATTTCTGAACACTTAATCTTACCTCTGCCACTTAAAAACAGTAAGACCTTGGGAAGATTAACTGGTCACTGAAGCAGTTTTCTTATCTTTAAAATGAGGACATTATTAAGCACAGCACAGGGGGAAGGTAAGAATGGGGAGATGGAGGAACAAACAATGACTTTCATACATTCAAGCCCTCAGCTGGGAGCTCTGGTCTGGTGAGTTCCACCTGCAAGATCTCTGGGTTTTAACAGATTTAACACCAAGGATTATGAAAAGTGAAAAACAGGCAGAGGGAGAAAGCCAAGTACCAGATGATCTCACTCACATGTGGAATACAGAGAAATAGAATGATGGAACTGACAGAACTAAACCAAGACAAGTCTAGAGATGACAGCGGGAACGAGTGGGGTGAGGGAGGCCCGGTGGGAAGGGAGTCCAGTGGCACATGGTAAAGAGAGGTGGGTGCTGGGGTGGGTGGGTGATGCACATCTGATGGGTGAGCCTGTTCCTCCTATGCAGTGATGCACACTAATGTGACCTCAAGTGAATGAGTGAATAAAATGTGAAATGTCAAAAAAAAAAAGACCAACAACCCACCTGGAAAAGCTGTTGCTATTCTATTTTAATCCACATCTGCAGGCAAGGCCCTGAATGCCATCTCCGTGCCCTTCCACTGCAATTATACTTGAGATTTATGTAATATTAACTGGAAAAACATTTAAGAGATGCCAACCTAGCAAAATCTGTTTTCAAGTGGAAAGTGTTCCTTCAATAAGTAAAACTGCTCTGTGGCGGTGACAAGAACTCATCAGCGTCTGCAGTTCGGTCGTGGCGCAGGAATCCCACGTGGGAACCGGACGGGACACCGCCGGTCATCACTGATGGGCGGGAACGGACACCGAGTTAGCACGTCCAGCCAAGCGGCTTTCCCAGGACACTTGTAACGCTTTACGCGTTAGCTCGCTTCTTCACCGCACGGACGGACGGAACATGGAAGCCTAATGGCGCTGCTGATCGCGGGCCGGTCAGAGGGCGAAGCACCGCCGCCTCAGCTCTGTGTCCCTGCGGTACGACGGCCTCTGCACGGCGGCCGGCCGCACGCGGTCTGGGATATCACTTGGCTTCACCCTAACCAGCCGTTTTGGGTGCCATGTTGAGGATAAACTTAAAAAGCCTCCACCTCTTCTAGGTTTTGGAAACGTACTTATATTTTGTTTATGGGAGAAGTAATCAGAAAATCTCAAACGATGCTTCGTATATGCAAATAATCCCTCATTTCCTGCTTATACTATTTAACATTTTCAAACACTGAACACAAACATCTTGGGACTTTTTCTCTTGACGAGCCACTAAAAAGTGACAATGTGGGGAGACTTGATTCTCTGAGCTCTTTTTAGCTCTCATCACCATCTGACATGTTATCTATTTGTTTATTCACCTTCCCCCACCGTGAGAATGTGGGTTACGTAACAGCAGGAGCTGAGTCTGCTTTGTTTACTGCTTTATCTTAAGTCTATTATCCGTGTTCCAAGCACACATTCTAGGTGAATAAAAGAATAACTGTGATGATGGAAGCGTGTCAGCAGTTGTGTATTTCTGAGACGTTGATTCAGATTGTTGGAAAGAAGAGGCTGAAAACAGTTTACACAGCTCCAGACAAAAACTCCCAGCAAAATAGAGATGTCCTTTAAAGTTGAACTGAGTTCGCAGTGACAATGAGGGAAATCTCAGGTTGTTTTCAGAAGTCCACTGGTAGAGGGGTGTGTGCGGAGGAGGGGGGGCTCAATCAAAATGGAGGTGACAGGTGCATGGTGCTTCTGAGCGAGTCAGGATTTCTCTAAGAAATTAGAAGCTTACAACACAGTAAGTGACGTCCAGCTCGTTACTAATTAACCATGACAGATTTCTTTAAAATACTGGAGATGTTTTTTAAATGCTGCCCTTTTCTTGCAAATTCTCAAAAATAAAAAGGAGAATAAGAAATAGAAATGCAAACTCCATTTACCTATCTATAATCTCTAATTATTATATATGTGTATAGACGTACATGTAATATATAGAGACAGACATGTCAGAGGTATAATGCAGGATCCGTGACAGACTTAACAGAATGAAGAAGGTGAAGCAATGCCTGCTGGGGTAGTGACAACAGGAATCTGTAAAATCTCAGAAAAGCAGAGGAGTTACTGGGAAAAATGGAGGTGACAAAGGGAGCTGAAAACAGAAATTAATTGAAGGTGATGTAAGTTAGGTCCTGAGATATCCATCTCTACCCGCTCAGCCAGGGGACTGCCTTCCTCTACACTCACAGGATCAACAAATGAAACCAGAAGGAATCTAGATGTAGGGACCCCAAACACAGAGGAGGGAGGGATCAGATGCAGGACTGAAGACAAGGGACTGGAAAGTCTGCATTGTGAATGGTGAAACTCCAGCTCTTTTTTTCCCCAAGCACTGGCCCCACCATCAGCAGATCATCCATGTAGGAGACACAGGCCCATTGATGGAGGGTAGATTCTTGGCTAGAGAAGATGAACAGCACATGAAAAAAAAAAAAAACTTATGGACACTGACTTTTGGGTATTTCCAATGAAAGTTGGTGGGTCAACTTGAGGCTTTATAGTTCAGTTCTATACACACATGGGTTTCTGATCAGTTTTTCTCTTACTACTGGGAGTAATAATATATACATCCATAAAACAAGAACAGGATGCTATAAAGGAACAATTTAAAAAAAAAGAATTATTGGAAATTAAAACTCTGACAGGCAAAATTTTTTTGTGTGTGAAAGAACTGGAAGGTAATGTTGAGGAAACCTCTCTTAAAGGTGGATCAAAAACCCAAACAGAAAGAGAAAACAGGAAACGAAAGTTAAAAAAAAAGAAAATATCAGAATAGAACATCTAACTTCTGCTTAGAAAGAGTATGAAGGAGATAGTGAGGAAATTGTCAAAAGCATTTCCTAGAATCAAAGAATTACTCTAGGGCTTGCTTGGTACCAAGAAACTAAATGAAGAAAAAACAAAAGTCTAAGAGCAGTGGTGATAAAGAGATGACCCTAAAAGTGTCTGCAGAGAAAAAAGATAAGTATAAAAGATTAGGACTAAATATAGTGCCACGGATTTAGTAGCAATACT
Source organism: Uropsilus gracilis (assembly GCA_004024945.1). Classification (NCBI taxonomy): domain Eukaryota; kingdom Metazoa; phylum Chordata; class Mammalia; order Eulipotyphla; family Talpidae; genus Uropsilus; species Uropsilus gracilis. Next base: position 15,623 of record PVHY01008236.1, read on the forward strand.
GGAAGCTCAAGACAATGGAGGAATACCTTCTACATTCAGAAGGAAACAAAGCTTAATCTAGAATTACACACCATTTCAAATACACAATAAGACATGGAAATGGAATAAAGATTCTTTGTGAGATATTTAGAGCTAAGTCTCAAGGACCTTTGATGCATTCTTTCTTTTAGGAAGCCACTGGAAGACATGTCACCAAAATGCATCATAAAAATCAAGAATGATGACCTGGGCTCAAGCACAGATGAGAAATAGCAGGACTTTCCAGTGTAATGGTGAGGCAAGGAGTGGGTATCTGTGGGGGGAAATGTAACTCATGTGGAAGATTTATTGAGGTGCATTTTCTAATGTGATTTGGGGTTATGGAATGACTCAGCCACAGTTTGAAGAAAAATAAGCACATTTGGAGAAGTCAAATTTTACTGATGTACTGATTGTTTCCATATCTAGATGATTTTGGAAGTAGAGCTTCCATCCCTCAAGATGTGCACATGCTTTACCCACTGCCCTCAAAGTGCTAATAAAGCAAACTTAAAATGAGGTGCTTCATAACCTGCAGGAAAACCAAACTGACTCAAGAAGAAATGCTACCTTTGGTTCTACAGTGAACTCCAAATGTACTAATACTGAAAACACTGCAATACTGATTCAGACACAAAGCACAGCATAACTATACTGAGATGGGGGAGGGAGGGAAGGATGGTGACTTGGTGGATGGATGAAAGGATGGAGAAAATTGTCATCATTCATAATAAGAAGTAATAGAAAAATAAGAAAAATGGATAAAAGAAAGTTGCAGCAGCATATGAACAATATTTACAAACATGGGTGTAGAGATCAGAGAAATAGCCCTAAAGCTATCTTTGATGGGAGGGGAGGTTGAGGAGGGGAGAGATCTGCTGGGTTGTACTGTCATCCTTGCATTATCTGATTTTCTGTACTAGGAGCGCATGTAATTATGAGAAGAAATTTAAAATCCAAGCATAAACATTATGACTTTGTGTAACAGGAAGAGTTTTTGCTTGGGATGAAAATAAAGACTCTAGGCTACTTAAACTGACTTCTTGGGCAAACCATGTAACTGAGCCTCATTTTCCTTACTGAATTATTAGAGGACTCTGATTCTTTCTAAGTGTTTTTGCAACTCTAAGTTTCTGCTACCATACTAACAAAGCACTTTTCTAGAAATAGCAAAAAGAAACTTTTCTCCATGCTCTCATCACATATTCCACATACTTCTGTTCATTCTGCAAAAGTCTCTTAACCTTTGCCACTTGATGTTAAGCCATAACACCAGCCCACAGGCAGGGATCCTGCTGTACCTGTGAGGCCAGCCTCCTCATGGCCTCCTCCTGGCGCCTGCGCATCTCTGGAGTTCCGGGGCAGCTCCCGCTGGTGATGGAGGGGTGGGCTGAGGGTGGCTGTGTGAGTGGCAGCTCTCTGTTGGCATCCACATCTGGATTAAAAGAATGAGAGGTTTGCATCAGAAAATGAAATGCTGAACTAAAGGAAGACCGATTTCCATTTGTTCTAGGATCTTGCAATCTATACCAATGTAGGTACCCAAGAGAAATAAAAACACACAAAAAGTTGCACATAAATGTTTAAAGAAACAAGACTGGTAATGGCAAAAAGTGGAAATGATTCTAATGTCCATCAACTGATGATGGATGGGTAAAAAAATGCAATCTATGTCTATACAGCAGACTATTACTTGACAATAGAAAGAAACGAGGCTTCTCTGCAATGTAACCACTGGAAATATTACACTCACACAAAGAAGTCAGTCACGAAAAACCATATATTGTTGACTCTAATGATATGAAATGCCTAGAATAGGGAAACCCACAGGGACAAAAGCAAATTAGTGGTTCTCAGGGGAGTGGGTGGTAGGAAATGAAGGGAGAATGGAGACTGACTGCTAATGGTTATGGGACTTCTTTTAGGGATATAAAAATGTTCTCATGTTAGATTATGGTGATTGCGGTATAACTCTGTGAATATACTAGAACCAAACTGAGTAATTTAACTGGGTGAATTATATGGCATGTGAATTAGAGCTTCATAAAACTATTCTTAAAAAAATTCCAATTGTTCATGTTATTTAAAAAATGTATTACCTACTACTAGAAATTATAGGCTATATTTATGACTACAGATTGTATTTCAAAAATGGGAACCAAATGAGTAGACTATTATTTGATGGTCAATAACAATTGCAGGGGAGAAGGAATTGGTGAAGGTGTCTCATTTAACTTCTTACTGGTAGGCCTGGGTTGCAATTTCTCCCAAGCAGCTGGTGCCCTGGCCACCGGGCAGATCCCTGCATAACTGTAGATGGGCACAAGTAGGGGATGCCAGTGAAAAAGCCTAAAGAAACGAGCGCTGAAGGAAAGTTCAGTGACGGTCATGGCATCATCTCTGCAGTTCACTCCTTCTCCCCACCCCATTCCCTTTCATTTGACATTTGATTTTGTGGGTAATTATTGTGCAAATACCCTGTCTTGTAGCTTTTCCCTTCTGGAGATGCCTTCCTTTTTATCGGAGTGTCTTGACTTTCTGCTTGGCGTTCAGAGAGGAGCAGAAATAAGAGCTGGTGGGTGGGCAGCAGTCTGTGCTGAGTCGCAAGGCAGACTTCTAGAAGGAGCAGCGCAGGGCGGGGAGGGGTTACTAACTTAGCAGCTGTTTGGGGGGGTTGGCAGCTGCTGGCAAATGTCAAATCCAAATAATAACAGCACCGAGACTTTAGAGGTAGAAAAATAGTCTTGTATTAGCGAGTGCTGCCCTAACCACTGTGCTGAGCATACCTGCAAGCTAACGTCATAACTCCCCGATTACACAACAGGTCTATTTGCACGAAATGCTTCTGTGCTGTGTGTACTTGTTGGGAGGTGGGTGATGGTGGTGGAGGAGTGGGATGGGGGAGTCAGGTTTGGGAAGGGGTGTAGGCGGAAAGCAGGATGACAGGCTAGTGCCTGCCTTGACAGCTCTTCTGTACCTTCCTGGGGAAATGACAGGGAGGGGGCGGGCTGGGGGCTGAGTGTCTGTGGGGGAAGGACAGCCAGGCGGTGTGGAGCTGCGGCTAAGCTGCTCATGTCTGCAGCAGTGATGCTCAGCCCAGAGGACACAGGGGCAGGAGTAAAAAGAGCTTCTGCGTCAGGTGGAGACCCAATAATCTCCTGCTTACTTTAGCTATTACTACGACGACAGCAGTGGTTTCACTGACTGAGGGTTAGGAAAGCCAGTGGAATTTGCAAGCAAACCTACTGAAGCTTAAGGTAAACTAAACCCTGTGAAAAATTAAGCTAATTCTCTCTATACCAAAATGGTTCCAATTCATTAAAGAAAGAAATTCTGCTGCCAACAATAACACGTCTAGCGAGGGCTCATGGAGGGGCATGTTCAGGCTGAAAAATGGCAGCCCATGTCCGATTCTTAGTCTTAACCCTTCTAAAGGGTAAGGGCTGGGGTGAGGGCGGAGCTGGCAGAGGGAGCTCGTTTGGACATCCATGGATTACAGACCAAATTATTTCATAATAAGGCGCCTGGTGGCTCTGTACAGTGGCGATAAACACATCCCCACAGACTCTGCTTCCTCTGACAGTGTTCCAAATTTTAGAAGTTAACCACTGGATCAAATCTAGTCTCCACATATGGGAGACTTTATCTCAAGAATGGGGTGTCCTGGTATTTTTAGAGTTTCTCTGGAGATAAAAGGCAATGGATGTCAGGGTGACTTAATGAACCACCTTTAAAGAATCTCTGCTTGGGGGAGCGCGTGAGCTGCTTCCTGCTCTCCCAGACAAGGCATGGGGCAAGGGGGTCCTTGGCACCTTTGCTTTCCGATAAAGCTGCTTTTCTCACCCTTTGTATTTACCCCTGTCACACCCAATTCCACCACTCTGTTATCTGCAGCACTGACAGATGGAGGAGTCAGAGCGACTACCAGCTCTCTGGTTCCCTTCCCGACACACTCAAATCTTTAACCTCTTGGGTCACCCAGATAGAAGTTGGTGTGATATTTAAGCACTCAAAGGAAAAGAATGGAATAGGTGTGGAAAACAGGTGTCCTTGAAAGGACAGAATTTTAAGACAGGAACAAGTCTTAAAGATCACCTGGTTCCATTTCTTCTTTTTTACATTAAAAAAACAAAATGAAACAAAAAAACCCCCTGAGCTCTAAAGAATTAAAGAAAAATAGGCAGTGGGCTTCTGTTTGCGTGTAGACAGGTTACCAGGCAGTGATTCCTAGAAAGACTAGGGATCTGATAAAGGGGGACTGTTGACCTGGGCTTCTTGGAAAAGGTAACATCTGAAGATCTGCTACGTAATTAAACAGCGATGTGTTAAGAAAAAAATAAAGAAAAATTCTCAAGGTCACAAATATAGTTAATTTGAGAGTTGGGGCTTGAATTCTAGGTCCCAGACTTCTCCAACACTTCAACTAGGTGAGCCAGCCCACCACAGAAGAGCATTGTGTAGAAACTGAGCCTGTTCTTAGGGGTAGAACATTCTGGAACCATTCTTAGCAAGCTCTGAGAAAGAGCACTCTGGACCCAACTAGTTTTCTTTCAATATGCTCGCTTTTCTTGTTAAGATATAAAGTCATATAAATAAATACAAATTAAGTGTCCATAAGTTTTACCAACTGATTTGTCTGCTGAATAGCAGAGGACAGTTAATCAGTTTCGGGATGGGTGTCCAGCGGGCTGCTACTGAGCGTCCAGCACAGCGCTGGACTCTGCTGCCAGCTCGAACAAACAACCTCTTGTGGTTACTATGCGAAAATTTGGGGTGAACCACGTTCTGGCTCTGAGGCCTGGGAGGCTGGCTTAAACCTCTGAGCTGCAGAGCACTGAACTGTGAAATGACACCGACTCACTTGACTGGGTGGAGGAGGTGACTGGTTGAATTAATATTTGTAAGGCTGGAATACAGTTAGGGCCACACAAGTATTTTAAAAATAAACAAGATCCTGGTGGGGAGCATTAAGCCGCACCCCGCCTACAATGATGGAAGCATGAATATAGATGAGATCTCAACATCTCTCCACAAGGAAGCAGGAGAAACCCTTCAAGGACATGATAAAGTTTAAGCCCACGCAACGCAATACTGACATCAGCAGCCGGGAAATGCAGGCTGCAAACAGACTGCACTGGTCCGTCACCAGAAGACATGGGCGCAGGCTGAGGAGAACTGACAGTGATGGATGCAAAGGGCCTGAGAGGCCATCGCCGTAGTCAGTAGCCAAGGGATGGACTGGTCACAGAGCTAGGAGGGAAGCACCATAAATTTATCCTGAGAGGAAGGGTTCTTCCAAGCACACTCAGGTGACTGCTGGAAATGTGGGTTAAGTGTAAACAGTGTGACCTTCTTCCCCTCAACCCTGAAAAGCACAGTCCTCATGCCAGTCAGGATTTGCACAGCAGAAAACAAAATGGTATGAGAGCTAGTACACGCATCAGAGAGAACGTGAGGTGATGAGGGAGACGTACGTTTGGGGGAGGCGTGGGGGCTGTCGGAGGCGATCTGTCGCATCCGTGTGCCGTGGCAGCTGAGGGCCACCAGCCTGGAGATGATGGCAGTTTTGCCGAACCCGATGTTCCCCACAATCACGACGCCCTGGTTCACGCTGGCATTTGAGCTTTGAAGTTGAGCATCTATTTCGTGGAAAACCCAGTCGCGGCCAATGAATACGGACTCTGTGGTGATGCTGGGCACTTCGAAGAGCAGAGGCTTCAGGGAGATATCTGGAGGCCTGTAAGGTGCAAAGCGAACTGGAAGAACAATCAGAGAAGATGGAATTTAGGTCAAAACGTCAGCATGGAGAGAAAGCAAGCAAGCAGAGGGGTGAAGGAGACCCTGGAGGCTGGGGGTACAGTCTGCTGTGTGCTGGGTCATCATGACACTGAGCTTTGCTTCCACAGATGTGCGGTGGCAGGCGCGTGAGGGCCACTCGCTCCACTAGTGGGCCAGAGACCAACACTCCTGAAACACTCATGACGCACAGAAGCGCAAGAGTCACAGTTACTGAACAGCGGGGTGACCCAACTGCTAGCTGCCAGGATGAATGCAGTCCTGGGGAGCAGGCCTCTGAAGCTCCTGCTGTGCCTGGGGGGACAGAGGAACTGCTGCCCTGTGGGAGGGAGCGGAGTTAGAGGGAGTTGCTGGGGGTAAGGATAGGGAGCCCAATGGCTGACAGCAGTGTCAGCTTCCTACCAACTAGGAGGGAGGTGTTCCGATATTTAACAAGCATTAAGGCCTCATATTTACTGAAAATCAGTCCATAGAAAGTAATATAAAGAGGACTTGTCCGTTTCACAATGAAAACAGACGTTCCTCTGACTGAGCAGGTCTATCACTAGGGAGAGAAACATCGCAAAAAGCTCTGATGGTCTGAGCATGTTAAGCAGTCAAGGAAGCAGAAACCGTATTTTCAGCTAACGTCTCAGCAACTGCACTGGTGGGTCCATACCCGTTAAAGAGAATCTGGCTTACAGACACATGTTTCGGGATGGTCCATGATTGCTCTTTTCAGGAATTGCTTCTGTGTGGGATATGCTACGGGTCCAGCGTGAACTGCATTTTTATAGTTCTCTGAAAAATGCATGATAGACGTAACTTGGTAATCACACATCACCCCCCTCTAGTTATCACAGGGGTGAAAAACAGTCCTGTCTGATGGCTCCATCTGGGTTAAATGCTCTTCTATAGTTCCTAGCTCAATGATAAATATCTTTTATCTTTGTGAACCAGGTGTTTTTTTTTTTTCTTGTTTCTGTATCTTGAATACAGAATTGAATACACAGTGTGTTAACACATAGTAGGTGCTCAATAAATGTTTACCTGAAAGAATTAACAGTAATGAAGGAATTGTATTCTAATCCCATTTTATATTTTGGAGCATAAAGGCCAGGGGTGGGAAGGGGATGAGGGCAAGAGAGAGAGAAATCATAAAGGGTGAAATGAGACTTATCCTGCTTTCATTACTCTAGAACTGACAGAGCCAACTGTACATCATAAGAAGGAAATGTTACTGGCAGCTTGTGGCGTACACATACACGTGTGCACACATGTACACCTCTCATTTAAAACTGAGAGCCATCAGAATAGTGAGCATTTAAAATCACCAGAAATAATGAAAATATAGCTCCAAACTGTAATAATAGAGGCAAATAATTTTCTGTATGTTTTAAAATGCATCACATTTACAAAGAGGTTTGTGTATGAGGGGGAACAGTTGGACATACAATTACAAGGTTATAATTCACTTATAATTGCCTTCTTTACATTTCTTTACCCAAAACTACTCTTTAAATTTTAAAAATTTCTGGTCTTGTGATAGCTAAGAGATCCAATTTAATTTTTTAAAACACTATTCTATTAAGCTATAAGTCCCTTACCATAAAATGCACCATTTTCAAGTAGATGGTTCAGTGTTCTTTAGTATATTCATGAAGTTAGGCAAGCACTACTAATTCCTTTTCATCAGCCCCCCCAAGAAACCTGATAGCATTAACTGGCCATTCCTCCCAGACTCTGGTATTCTAGACATTGCGCATCAATTCCCTCACACAACACGTGGTCTTTGGTGTCTGGCTTCTCCCACGCCTGTGGGGGCCTGCATAGTTATTTCAGTCTTTTTATTGCTGAATATCATCCTATTATGTGGCAACATCATAGACTGTTTGGCCATTTATCAGCCATTTGGGTTGCGTATCTTTTCTAGCTAGTATGAATTGCGGAGCTGTGAGCATTCTTATGCACATGTTTCTGTGTGCGTGCATACGTTTTCAGTTGGCATATCCAGGAGAGGTATTGCTGGGTCAGATGGAAACTGCTTAACTTTCCGAGAAACGGCCATGCTGGTTTATTTTACTTTTGCAAATTGTTTTATAGAAGTAGTTCATAATAACTACAGAAAATTTAGGAATAGACGATAAATAATAGTAATAATAAATACTAGAAGATTAAAAAATATAGTGCTTCTAGCCAGAAACACTACTGGCTTAAATTCTGACTTCTGTCTGGGGCAAAACAAAAAAAACGGGATCTTATTATAAGCACGATTTCATAATTCTTGTTTCATGGAGCAATAAAATGTGAACATCTTTCCATAGCAAAAACCAAATCTATATTATAATTTTCACTCAGTCTAGACTATCGACATCATAATTTCTCAAATCAATAGCTTGTCGGTCACTTGGAATATCTGGGATTATTGCTAACAATGAAGCCACCCTTCCTTGAGCCAGGAGCTGTTTCTGAGCATGTCAACCCGCCTAACGGCAGTCCCGTCACATAGTTATTGTTTCCATGGTACAGATGAGGAACGGGCATGGAGTGATCACATTATCTGCCAAAGGCCTGCCTCAGCCTGGCTCCAGGTTCTCTCCTCGGAAGCAGAACAGTGGCTCTTCACCCTGTACATCTGCTTTGCCCGTAAGGCACCAAAATGATGAGCAATTTCTGGGTCACTGGGTTGTGTTTTGCACACACCTTACCAAACTGCCCTCCAGAAAGGTTTCTGCTACTATGTGACAAGGACCACCTCCCCACCCAGCTCACCATCACCCAGACACAAGCTTCCTAATCTCTGCTCATCTAGTGAGAATGGCATCCCACTGTTTCTAATGCCGTACTTCCTTGACCAGGGAAGATGTTTAAAACAAAATTAATTTGTTCGTTTTTTTGCAATCTTTTATGAATAGCCTGATAATGAACTGTCTTTTGACCACATTTCTACTTGGCAGTCTTTGTCTTATGGATTGACCTGAACATTTTTAATAGTAAGGATAATATTAATCCTTTGCTTATCATATTTATTTATTCTAAATAATTTATACAGTTCTTTGCATTCATATTTTCTTCTTTTACTTGTAAAAGTTTAAAAATTTTATATGCTCAAACTTGCTCAAAAAAAAGTTTTTTTTCTTTTTAAATGGTGTTTGCCTTTAGTGTTGTTTTGTGAAAAGACCTTCTCAGGGTATCTTTTACCCCTCTCTGGAGATTTCCAAGGCAGAATATTTTCTATCTCCTTTTATTTCTGATCTGCTTCTTTAAATAAATTTGCCTCCTTCAACTTAAAAATATGAAAAAGAAAAAGAGAAGATCTCAATGTGAAAGACAAAAATAATAACATTTTTTCCAGAACTTTTATTTTGGCATCTGACATAAAGTATGTTTCTAACTTTCTTTTCTCAAATGGTTATCAAATTGTCCCACTGATAATTTGAATTGTCATTTATTCAAAACACTATCTTATTTACATTAAGTCTGTTCTTACGTTATCTCATTTGTCCTGCTTATGTGTGAGTCTATTTCTGTGCCAGTGCCACTGTTTCAGCTGTTGTCCTAAGAAGTGATTGCAAGTCTCCTATCATTATATTTATTTTTTTAGTAGCTTTTGAAAAATATAGCTTCAAAAATTTTTTTCAGAAGGAATGAGCTTGAAACTTACCATAATAAACCTTGCCCAGTTAGTTCTGATAGCTAATCAGAAACACCATTTAAAATGTTTATTAACAAAGAGTAGATTTTATGAAATAGTTATATCTTTATAAGTTAGAGTTAGATAATCCCTCTACTTTAGCCAATACATATTTGGAAGTAAAGATTAAATTATAATTCTCCTGGGTAATTCACACAGTAATATAGAAAGTAAACAACATCGGGAATGTTTACTTTGAAACAGCTAAAGAAATAAAGTAGACTATACCACTATGGAAAATAGAGTTTTGTGGTCTATCATAATATTAAAATTATCTTTCAGGACAATCAGTTTACTCTTATTAGTGGTGACAGTGTAAACTTGTACAACTTTTAGGGAAGGAAACAGTGATATTTAGAATGCCACTTCAAAATCCTGCTACTGGAAAGCTATTTTAATGATTCATAAGAAACGTATACACATACAAGTTCTTTATAGCATGTATGGTGTTAATGAGGCTGGTTTAACACAATTGCTTACCAAGGCCTTACACAAGTCTTCAAAATATGAAATAGTGAACATTTTACAAAATCATGGGAAAGCAAAAAGTTAATGAAACTGAATACCAAACACAATGTTAAGGTTACAAGCAAAAGTATATGCATATGGCAGGTAATATGTAAAAAGTGGCAAAGAGATGACATAATTCTTATTTACAATTATTGGAAATAATTTATTTTTATCTATTATTATTATTATTTTAGAGAATAGGTCTCGCTATGTTGCCTAGGGTTGTCTTGAACCCGTGGACTCAAGTGATCCCTAGCCTCAGCCTCCCAGGTAGCTGGGATTACAGGTGCGCGCCACCATACCCTGGTGAAAGAATTTTTTAAGATGAATTTAAGTGTATTTAAAAGATTGAAAATTATTATTTTGCCCAAAGACAAAATCAGCAAATATTTTTCAAGATCACTGATTCTCCTACTAGGGGATAATCAGTGCCAAGTTCAACAGGTAACTACACTACATCAGTTAACTGATATAACCTTGTCTGGATAGTTCTCTCCCACAATCACTGAATGTACAGTTTTTAAAATGAAAAAAAGTAAATTTAGCTTAAAGTTTTATTTTTTAGCTATATGAAAGCATAATTTGAAAATATTTGGAAACTATTGAAAATAGGCTACTTCTGCTAGGACAGTTTGCACACCAGGTTGAGGAGTGGGCTCAGGGTGACAGTGACCCTGGTTCTCATTCTGGGCAGCGTGAGGAGGAGGGAGAATCAGGCAGGAAGCATCTGGGAGGCCATTCACCACAACCATCCTGGCAGACTGGGACAGAGGCCTGAGAACGGCCTGAGTGGAGGGAGGTTCCAGGAGTGTCAAAGATGAGACATGGTAAGATGAAGAAGGGCAACACAGAAAATGTTTCAAGTCTGAAAGACGAAGCTGAGGAGCACTGAAACTTCACAGACTAAGAAGGCATTAATTATTGAACGGAAATAGCTTTCCTGCTCTTTCTGCAGGCTTGCCCCCCTGAGTATGTATTAGGTACCAGGTCTCAGCATCTTGTAGAAAACGGTTATACTTTGGACACATCATAAAACAGACGCCTCTTACATTCTAATGGAGGAAACAAAACAGTCCAGTGGGTAAATTTCTACAGAAAAGCCAAGAAGCAAATCCACATTCCTCTGTGACTGTGAGGACGATTTAATTTTCTACACTGACAAAAGGACTCAACCCTGAGTCTGAACCCCATCAAAACTGGGCAGAAACGCTCTGTCCCCTTGGCTGTGCAGGAGGCTGTTCAGGGTCGCCGCAGGAAAGGCCTAGACAAAGTCCCAGACGAGTTGGCTGATAATTATTTTTCCATTACGGGGGAAACAAAGAAACGTGCTGAGCTTCTCTAGACACTTGTCCACACAAAAAGGGCAGTTGTCTGGGAAAGGGGCTCACAGATAAGCACTCACAAAGAAAGGGGCTGATGTCCTTACTCCCACCGGTAGCCCCGGTTTAGAATGGATGACCCTGTTGGCACCAGGCCTGTCTGGGGACCAAAACACCCTCTCACCCCCTCAGGAAATCCGCGCGGAGCTTCCAACCCAACTCTGTGGAAGAAAACTCCTCCTGTGGGCCTGAGGGCTCTGGATCACCTGTCCTCTGCTTGCTGAGCTCCTGTCGTGACCCCCCTCACGCCACAGACCAGCTATTCCGGTCTTCCAGTTTCTTTCCCATCTGCTTTGGCTGTTTGTGATCCTCCTTCCCTGGATGGTCACATGTGCCCCTCCTCTGATGCCTTGGGCTTCAGCTAAAACGCCCTTTCCTCAGAGCTGCCTCCTGGAGTAATATTTTAGGGTCATTTTTTTCTGTCACACATTATTAGCGAGAATTTTCAGCCCGGAGAATTTACAAAGAAACAGTCATTACTTTGTTTATGTTCTTGTCACAGATCACAACCTGACATAACATTCTTCTCTCTTTTCCCCTCTTCATTCCTGCCTCTTCCTCACCTGGACGGCAGGCGCTGGGGAACCAGACACCCCCGTGTGTGGCCAGCACACAGTCTGGGCTCAGCTAAGACTGGCGGGCTGAATGAAACCTGGAAAAGGGAACCTGAGTTGTTCAAAAAAGAACTCTGAAGTATTAGGAGTGGGGGGGGGGAAGTGAAGGAAGTATTTTGTCATCATATCAAAGCCCACATATATCTCAAGATTATAATTAAAATCAAAGTTCCTGCTATGTCTTCACCAAGAATTAAACTTGCCCTAGCAATCCCAGTCTGACTCCAAGTCTTAGGAATTTTTTCTTTGAAAGACTTAACAGCCACCTCTGCTCACGCCCAGCTATTCCTGCCTAGCTCAGGTTTTCTCTTTGCTCTTCTCTGGATTCTCTACCTTCCTCAGCCACTCCATTTTACATAGCTCACCTGAGCAATTCTTCGCAATGATTGTATCACGTCACTTCTTTTAAAAATCTCTAATGATCCTGTTTTCTGTTTTATTAAATCTAAGCTCCTTGCCTGATTTGGAAGGCTCTCTTAAACAGAACTCACATTCTTCCCTCCCCCGGCCCCCCAACCACTCCTCATCCCTCACAGTTCACCTTAGAGGTGACCTGAGGTAGATCAGGTGCTCTCCTCTGAGGATCTACATACTCTGGTCCAGTCCCTATGCTTCAGCAGGCTGACCCTTTCTTCTGTTAAAACCCTGTCCATGTGTTATGATCCAGGTTAGTTTATTTTCATTTTCCTCACAATATCTTTCCTAATTAATCTAAGTCTCATTCATTTTCTTGTACCCAAACTCAGTTCACACGATGTCATTTTGGGCTTATTTACATGCTGACTTTGACTGTTCATTACATTTTAAACTTTGCTTTTCTAAGCAGATCACAGGCTCAGTGAAGGGAGGAAATGTCTAGCACATTTTAAAGAAGACTGAGGCAAAGAGAGGAGATAATTTAACATGATTTGAGCACCTTCTGTGGTTTTTGCAAGGGGTAGGTTTTTATATACATTCTTCACAAACTTTTTTCTATTGAGGTAAAATTAAAACATAAAACGAGCCACAGAACAAACATAAAATGAACCACTTTAAAGTGTATGATTCAGTAACACTCAGTACATTTACAATGCAACCATCGCTAGTTAGTGCCAAATCATTTTTACTGCTCCAAAAAAATGTTCTATACTTACAAAATAGTCATGCTCCATTTCTCCCTCCCCCCGTCCCTTGTAAACAAGAATCTGCTTTCTGTCTTTTGATTTACCTGTTTGGCTATTTCACATACAATATATGACATTTGGGATCTGGCCAAAGTCATGAGGATTTATTTCTATGCTTCCTTCCAAGAGTCTTATATTTTGGCTCATGTATTTAGGTGAGGTTGTTGATTCACTTTGAATTAATTTTAGTATATGTGTGAGATAGATTTCATTCTTTGACATATCTAGATATCGAATCATTCCATTACCATTTGTTTAAAGACGGCTTATTTCACATAGAATTAATTTGCCACTCTTGTGGAAAAGCAAAGAGCCTTCTTGTATTTTATTGCTCTAGGTACATATCCTTAGGCCAATTTTGATTACTGCAGCTTTGTGGTAAGGTTTGAAATCAGGTAGTATACTGCATGGTGTCCAGATACAATATTTTAGTATTGCTAATTTGGAAAATTACCAAGAATAAGTGGAAAACTGATTTACTGTGGTGACATTTTTGCATTGTAAACAAATGTTCAATCGTTATGTTATGGCGCATGGAATAATGCTGTTTGTCAATTATACAGCAATAAAAAAAGATCTGCAATCAGGGAGTACGAGTCCTCCAATTTTGCTCTTCTTTTTCAAGATTGTATTGGCTTACAGGATTTTGCAATTCTGGGGGTATAGCTTAGTGGTAAAGCATTCAATTGTAGAATTTCTGCAATTCTATATAACTCTATATGAATCAAAATCCATCTCTGCTGAACACTTTCATAAGGATTTTATATTCAGGTTAGGCTGCTGATTCACTTTGAGTTAATTTCTTATAAGGGTTGTGTTGAATCTACAGAATGCTTTTGGAAGTACTGATAGCTTAACAATATTAAGCTTTAATACAGATGGTGTATCAAAACAACCATCCTCCACCACATGCACCTTACTTAGACCCTCCTTGCTCCCCCACACCCCCATCATAACCTCATAAACCTCATTAGTAGTGTCTGCTGAAACACAGTTGACTTTCGTGTGCTGACATTGCACTCTGTGACTTTGCTGAATCTGTTCTGAACTTGACTTACTCTTCTCTTTCTGGAACTCATCATGTCTGTGTCAATAAACCTGATGATGTTCGAGAGGTCACATAGCTTTTGTTTTTCTGTATTATTTTTTCTTTACTTCCCCAGACTGAATAATTTAAGCTGTTCTCGCTTTAGCTTTACCCATGGCTCCTCTGTTGCTTGAATCTACTGGGAAACCTTCTAATGGACTCCTCAATGAGCATACGTTTCAGTTCCAGATTTTCTATTTTATTCCTTCTTATAGTTCCTATCTTTTTATTAGAATACTCGTATGCTTTTATCTAATTTTATCTTTTAGCCTGGTTTCCATTAGGCCTCTGAGTATACTTTAGGCAGCTAATGAAAAGTCTTTGTCTTAGTAAGGTCAATGGTGAATGTCTTCACTTCCTTGGGGATGGTTCCTGTCAGTCTATTTCAATAGGTTGTACATTGCTGCTTTTTTGTAGGCCTTATATATTTTGTTGGAAATCATATTCTTCCCATTCTCCAGGGCTTGCTGTTGTTACTTTACAAGGGTTTCAGTGTCCCTTTGTTTAGTGACTTTTCTACTATTTTTGTGGACATTTATTACTTATGTGTGGTCACTGTAGCCCCCATTTCAAGATCTCAGCAGTAGTCTGTGATTTGACAGAGATCTCATTCCAGGCTGAAATTCAGCAGCCTCTTTCATCATTAAGTGTCCTCCTGGCTGCTTTATACGTTTGTAACATATTTGAGAGTTCTGAAAAAGTTAATTCTGTCAGACTTGGCAGCCAATTGCTCAGAGGAAGTCCTTATTCTCGGAGCTCCTAAACTCAGGGGGCTTCTGGGTATCTAAGCGGCCTCAATGGAGGAACAGATGCTGAAACAGACACACTATCTGCCTCTGGCTGAGCCGCAACAGGATGCCTGGAAGGAGGCCCGTGTCTCAGGGCCGCTGAAAGAAAAGGGACCATGAACCTGGCCCAGATCTGCTTAAGGTTTGGTCTTCTGACTAAAAGAGGAACTGTGACCCCTCACAAGATTGCGAAGTTCTCATAGATGAGTCTAAGGTCCCAAGGCTGGTCCCACAAGTAGAATCAAAAGCTAGTTCTGACAAACCCTGGGATCAAAACCAGGTCTTTTCTTCTATGATATAGCTTCTCTATAGGATGCCACTATTAAACAGTCAGGTGACACGAGTTATCACACTGATGACCAGTACTGATGACTCTGGGTTAACAGACCAGTCAGCAAGTTTCCTTCTCCCTTGCTTCTCCTTGTGCTCTCCTTAAAGAACCACATGCTGGACCAGAGAAGGTCTTTCTGGAGAGAGAAATGCTACTGTGGCACTTGTCTCTTCAGGTCTGAGATCACTTTACATTTTGTATCCAAAGAAGCTTTCATGAATACGACCAGTGTCAACTTATAATATGGAATAAGTATATACTCAACTTAAGAACTTTAGTTTTTTAAGAGAAAGTCTATTCAGCTAACTTGTGCTCGTGTTGATGTAATCTCTCATCATATTTTATTCTACTGAGAAAGCTTTGACATTTAAAAGAAGTTATTTAAAATTTTTTCTAAAAATGTAATCAATTCACAAAAGCCTCAAGGGAAGAACAGACAAAATTAGCACAGTGCCATATGGTTAAACAACTGTAGACACCAAGAAGAGTCTAGAAATTTCTGTGCCTTAGAACGTAAGACTTTTGTTCAGATCGATATGATAAAAGATGTCACTCTTACTATGCACTAACAATATATTTAGGGCAGATGGACAAGACAGCACTATGGACTGCATTGTGGGATGCACAGGTTCTCTGTGGAATTCATGTTTCTAAGTCAATGTTTCTCTATCTGGGGTATCAGCTAGCTTCCAAGAGATTTTTCTAAGACAGAAAACAATCCAGTGAGAAGTTTTACCACTGCAGCTACAGCTATAGGGAAAAGATGAGCTACTCCACCATTCACAACAGATGTAGCTTTTGTAACCCTGGTACCTAAGAGGTGGCACTGCCAGGGCAGCAAGAGAGTAGAGCGTCCCAACCAGGTGCTCAGATAGCTCTACTCTGCTGCAAAATTCTATAAAAAATAGTGGGTGAATAAAAAGAGGATAGATATGTGATAACATAGAAAACGCTTAATGATCCAAGCGAGGTGGTGAGTATACATGTGCACTATAGAATGATTTTATTATTTTAACAGATGTGAAAATTTTCCTAATAAAATGTTGAAGGGACAACAACACAACAAAAAGGAGACACATTCAACAGGGCACACGAATGAGATGAGCTTTCAGACAGCAGCTTTTAAAAGGGATTTCATAACCATTGCAGACTCAGATCAACGTGTGCATCTCCTCAAAGTAAACGAGGCTTGCAGCCGACAAATGAACTCTCTCTAGGAAAGAGTCTCTGTGAGACCATCATTAAGTATGATTATGTATCTAGGCTCATAGAGAAGACTGACCTTTTTTTTTTTTTTTTAACTAAGGCAATGTTAAACATCTAAAAAAAAAACAAACAAAAGTGCATTAAGGCTAACAGAGCTGCTCGCCCAATGCAAATATAAACAGCTGCAGCAAGGGGATGTGGGGAAGGGAAGTGGGGGCAAAGGAGCTCTAGCTGGATTTAGACTAAAGCATATTTACTCATGGAAAACATTCATGAATCACAGTAAAAGTAGTCAGTCACAGGGCTGGGAGAAGAGTGTGTGGAACCAGTCACGGTCTGGCACAAAGAGGAACAGAGTTGTATTCCCCACATTCTTCCACAGTGACTGTGAAGTCAGACCTGGACGTACCGCTGTGTCTCCAAACAAGAGAGAATTTCAGGACAGTCCCTGAGGTCCAAGCCTTGCAATCTATTCTCCACACTCAGCAGAAGACAACCCACATGCTTCAGATGAAACCTGATGGCACAGGAGTCACTAACACAAATCAAGAAACACAATTTTTCTTAACAAACAGGATGAAGCCAAGCCAGGGGCTCATTTGCCTGCTGAGCTTCTCTGGTTTACGAGTACTGTGTCTTCAGGATAAAGAAGAAGCTGTGGCTTATTCTTTGTACTCAGGAATGGGACTATGAGAACAGTTATTCCTATGCTGGGAAATACGTTTTTGAAGCATGAAAACAATATGAAGCAGGTTCTACAAGGCAATTTTAAAGATAAGTCTAAGGAATGTTCATGCCAGGTAACACGGGGGAAAAAAAGATGAAATAAAATGGAACCACTTTTGGGCCAGCAGGGGAACATACCACAGAGTGGAGGGAAACATGGACTCCAGTTGAAATGCCTCTGTTTGTGGTCTGTGACTTGCTGACTGTGTGGATCTGGGAGAATTACTTTTGTTCTCAATCTCTTAGTTTTCTTTGTCTTTAAAATACAGATCAGAATGACGATGCTGGGTTAAAGGAGTTCAATGACAGCGCCCAGCAGCTATCTGTGTGAGCTGCTAATCATTTCCCCACATCAACAAGCCAAGGATCACATCCAGTGTAAGGAGGTCCTCTTCCCATACACACTTATTTCTACAAAACTGAACAGAAAACTTAACAGTATTGAGAACATATTGACCATTGTTGAGTCTTCTTCCATTGAGGTTTCTTCTGACTTATCTTGACTTTCACTGTAGTTAAGTCTTTCTAGCCGAGCTTCCCATAGTACTCTGCCGAAATTGTTTCAAAGTCAAGTCCAAGAATTTATTTTCAGTTTTTATGCTTGCTAGTCAGTTGTCAGTATTTAAGACTTTTAAGAACCCCCTGCTTTTTGAAATACCTTCCCTTCTTAGATCTACAATGATAATCCTTTTTTTAGGTTCTCTCTTTGTCTTATCCTCCTGATTTGTCTTTAGTGATGCCTCTTTCTGTCCAGTCCTGGGTTCCCTATCTAGCGTCTTCTACTTCATGATCTTAAATGGACAGAATAATGGCTTTTTACGTTCATCTAAGTGGTAACACCTTTTATTTCTACTATGAACCTTCCTGTATGGCATTTCCAACAA
The DNA here is from genome assembly GCA_004024945.1 of Uropsilus gracilis. Taxonomy (NCBI): domain Eukaryota; kingdom Metazoa; phylum Chordata; class Mammalia; order Eulipotyphla; family Talpidae; genus Uropsilus; species Uropsilus gracilis. Next base: position 33,798 of record PVHY01008236.1, read on the forward strand.
TTTGCAAGAGCAATCTGCTTCAATTTCCAATAAATCTTTAACTTCTTAAAACGTTTAAAAGTAAAGTAATTACCTTATTCATCTGAATTTATTTTTTTCTCTTCCAGTTTGCTATCTCAGTTAATGAAATATCATTTGCCTGGTCTTCCAAGATTAGAAACTTAAGATTCAATTTCTTTTTTTCCCACCTTTAAATCTGATTTGTCAAAGGCCCTACCAATTATTCTTGAGGAATTATCTCTTAGTCCTTTTTTCCCTTTTCCCATTTTACTACTACTTGTGGGACTAAGCCTTGAAGGAGTGGCTGGGTCACTCTGAGCCTTAGTTTTGTCATCTGTAAAATGAGGATAATAAGCGCATCTACTTCATAAGGCTGAATGAGAAAATGTATTTTAGTTCTTATTTCAGAGCCTAGTTAGGTTCTCAAAATCTCTTGCTCTTAACTCTGTATTTGAATAGGTTTTTAATGAAGAATTTGTATCCCACACAGCCATCAAATATATGAATAGAATAGTACATTCAATAAAGTTTAATAAATGAATTCATGAATGAAGACAATGAATATGAATTTTCCGCTCTGAACTGCAGGGATAGTGCACAGACATGGTTTTGGTAGAACAGGAAGGTTAGAAGAAGGCAGTTACAGGACACACACTCAGGCCTTTGAAAATCACTGCTCTCCACTATGACACATTTCAGGGACACAGTCTGGTTAAAGGCTAGTGTCATAAACAAGAGGGCCATTAAATCACCAAACAGTCAGGATAGGAAAAACTGTTATTTTCCAAGCTGTGTGCATATCACAGGCAAGGTCTGGATGTGGGCCAAGGCACTGCAATCACTCCTACAGGGAGCCAGGGGAGAGGAAATGTGCTTGGCAGCCAGGGTCCTGAGAGGACACGACATGTTTTTTCAAATGACGACCTCTCCTTTCTTTCAGAAATGTTACCGAGAAGGCTGGTTGTGTACACACCCATTTAGTCACCTAAATTCCTGCTAATGATACCTGTGCAATTTATTATTGCACAGATAATGACCCTATTTAATTTTTCATAATGATAGGTACAGTATGTATTTTGGCTTACCAAAAACCCAATTCGAACCACCAATCCAGTCATTTTCTAGTAAGAAAAAGGTTTGGGCTGTGGTATACTTCATCTGTAATTTTCCTTTAAGAAATCTGCCATGAATTTCCAATTGTGGCCAAGCAGGAGTAACAAAGACTGGATATACCCAACCTGCTACAACAACCCCCAAACAAATAGACCTCTGGACAAAATAAATGAAAAAATCGTTTTCAAGACATTAGGCAACAACACAATACTGTCCGAGGGATGGAAAACAAATGAGGTGAACCCGAAGTCTCTTTACTGCCTTGAAAAAATGTTTATGACATGATGGAGGGAGACAGATTCTGGCAGAATCCCTGTGAGGAAGTGAAGCTGAGAAGCCAGGAAGATCAAGGCTGTGACTAGTCAAAGGAGATGGTTCTGGGAAGGAAAGAACTATACGAAAATAGGTCTGCGGATCTGTGGACAGTCTGGAGAACACCGACTCCATCAGCCAGCAGAGTCATGACTGACACATGTATGTGAAGGAACTACCCAAACTGGGAAGACGGATCCAAGAGAACTTAAGAGAAGAGCACTGCTTACAGGGAAGACAGCGATTGCTCTTAATAATTAGAGTCGAAAAGCTCATGATTTATAGGACTTTGGGTAGAACGCTCAGAAAAATCTTAGAGAAAGAAAGAGAACTAAAGAAGATCATCAATGAGCCGTGGGATAACTCCCAAGTGGCCAAAGAGGTGTGACTAGAATTCCTGATGGGAGAGGGGTGATGCAGAAAATACATTTAAAGAAATAATGTCCATACTTCCCCAATTTGAGGAGAACCATAAACTCATTGAGTACAAGAAGCCCAGAGAGCCCCAAGACCAAGAAATGTGAGCTATGGCACTGAGGCACATCGTAATCAAATTGCCCAAAAAGAATATTTTAAAAGCAGCAGGAGAACAAAAAGCATTAAGAAATAAAGATAAGGTTGACAGCATGGTTCTTTTCAGAAACACTGCAAGTGAGAAGGCAGAGATCTGCAGCTTTTGATTACGAAAAGAAAAAGATCCATCAGTCCAAATTCCATATCCCAAGGAAAGTGACGCTCAAGAAATACTGGTAAAATATGTTTTCGGACATATAGAAAGCTAAAAAAATTTAAATCACTGGAGACACACAATATCAGAAACGTTAAAAGAAGTCCTTCAGCCAGAAGACTTCATAAGGAAAGGGTGTTATTGTACAATTTACCGTGCTGAATCTCAAGGGGCATATAAGTGATCTGTTTTCAAATGGATTAATCTACTAAGCCTCAGTCTGGCACTTTCTCATATATTATCTTACTATCTCTCAAGAACTTTGGTTTTGGTCCATCACATGTTCTCCTTCACAGTCCATTAAGAAAATTAGAGTTTCAGCTTTTCTTTGGTATCAGCAGAGTTCATTTAAAGATAATAGCAAACCAGTCTTTTTCAAAACTGCTTTTTTATTTTTCCAGTTTCTGTTCCTTTATAACCAACTAGACATGGTAAGAATAACACAGAGCAGTGATATTATGGGAGCTGCAATTTGGAAAGACAAATCTTGCAGCCAGGCATGAGTGTGACAAGAATATGGAAGGACCAGAAGAGACAAACTAATTAGCTGTACTTGAGCATTGAGTATGGAGAACATGGGATGAACCTGAGAAACTTTTTAAAAGAAGGACTCTCCTCAGGGCCTGGGGACTGATTGGATATTAGAGAAAATGAAGATGGTGACTCCAAGGTTGAAAGCTTGGGGAGACGAAAATTGGGGTGCTATTAACAGAAAGAAGTAAATAGAAGCTGGCTTGGCCAATTGGATCATGGCGACACCTTCCCTGCTGAAAGGCCAGTCATCCAGCAACTAGTGTTTATGCGGAACTCTACCTCATATCCCTAACACCCCTCCAGAGTAGGGGATCTCTCCAACAGACTGCTGGATACCTGTCATTACAGCACTTGCTGCTCTTGTATTATATCTATGGCACAGCTGAGCATGGAGGTGTGGGGAGTCAGTCCAGGAGCAGTGCACTGTGGAAGGCAGCCTGGTGCTGCAGTCAGCTGACATGTAACCTTGGGCATATCAGCTGACCTCTCCCAGGCCCACTCTCCCTACTTCTGTACTTACATCAAAGAGTTGTGAGGATTAAGCAGAAATATGCTTAAAGCTCCTAGCATTATATCCATAAAGACCAAGAACTCCAATAAATGCAAGCTATCATTTTTATATCTGCTTCAGAGGGTCCCACTTGTCTTGGTGTTTTAAGAAGTCCACTTCATTCTATTCATGTGGGGATAAGAGAAGGGAGAGGCTTATTTTACTTTGAAAAATAATACTGTGAATCCTTAAGTACTTGTACGTTTAAATCAACGTTCTGACACTGGTCTTACAGGAAAGCATTTGCTGAGAAAAATCTGAAGTCACTGCTGAGTGGAAATTTTAGGGAGGAAATAAAAATCTTCCAAAAACAGTGAAAGAAACTGGGAAAGCCCAAGTCTTCCAAAGACTGCCATTTTGACAGGCTTCCTCACACTGAATGCCTCAAAATGTAGGGAAAACATAAAAGCAGTAGAGCTTTGAAAATGTGAAACATTTGATAAAATACTTGTGTTACTATGTCAACAGTTTGGTGCTATCGACTGCTGGCCTTGATGATGAGACATAGGTTTATTTTCACTGGAGCATTAAAACTGGTCAGTTACTTGAAACTTAAGACTAAACACTTCTAAGTGAACTTGTGGTAGTGAAACAGCTATGGCCATAGGAAGGAAATGCTTCTGCTTTGTGATTTTATTATCATGTCAAAAAAGTTTTTTTTATATAAAACACTTTTATGACTGCAAAGCTTAAGATTCAAAAACTCTTCTGCAATGTGTCACCAAAAGTAAACTTATTTGCATTATGGCTATTAATGAAATGGCTTAATGGTGAATTTTTTAAAAAATTGCACTGAAGGCACTGAAACTATCGCCAGTGACTGATTCTTGAAGAACTTATTCTTGAAACTCTCATGGTTAGAATTTCTTCCCACTACTCCACAGTCTTTCCTTAGGGAGCGGCCCTGAAAACAAGGAGAAGACAGTGCAGTTCACAGACTCCCCCCAGAGTTATTTCTCCCTTGTAGATCTTGCTGGAGGAGTTCTGGTATACAAGAGCCACTGCCAGGGTTTCAAACTTTCAGGTGGAATTGACCAACCAAGGCTGGCTTATGTAAAAAGCAGATCTGAGTACCTACTGGGAGCAACACTAGTAAGTAACAAGTTTTAAAAAATGCATAGCCAGATGACTCCAAGGAGCATCAACCAGAGTCTCACAGACACGCAGAGTTATCCACTTTTGAGAACCGCATGTTCAAAGTAAGGGCACTTTGCAAAAGAGCTGCAGGGCGTTGGGTGGGGTGTGTGTGTGATGGTGGTAGTGGTGTGTGTGTGTGTGTGTGTGTGTGTGTGTGAGACAGGATCAACCCCATACAATTAAAGTTTGCTATCTACCACTGAATATTACATCTAGGCAGTTAGGTGCATACAACCTTATCTCTGGATTTTGAATTTATCTAAAAACAAAGAAATGGAATCTTGTGAAAAATAAAATACTGAACAATGAGATAGGAGAGAGAGATGGAGATATTCCCTGGTAGAGTCAGCCATGCAATGCTGGGGTGACTCAGCAACCTCAGGGAGCTGTGACTCAGCCTGCTAATGCAAGAGTATTAGCTCCATGACATGCATCTTAGTCATCTTCGTAAAGGATTCATTGTTTTGGGAAAAGGGGCCCATAAGGGGTGTGAAGCACTGATTTATTTGATAAAAATTCAATTTTTTTGCTCTGACAAAGCCAAGTTAACTGTGGTTGGGTCCATTTCACATAAATTCTGCCAATGAGTCAGACTACTGTTTGCACATATGCCCTCCAACCTAGTATCTATTAAGGTTGCTATTAACTAAATCCAATGCCTGTGAATGGTCATTTCTGTAATGGAATTTAGTGAAAGTCCTAAGGAAACCAATATATATTGAGAAATGACGTTTTAATTAGGAAGGTGTAATCTCTTCAAGCAGAATGCCATGAATTAACATCAGGCAGGTTCCAGTCTTATCGTTAATAATTTGTTGTTAATTTACCTACCCCAGCAGCTGCTAGTCGAACTCATTATAATCTGATTTGCCTGTGTGTTTTAAATCCCCCCTGGTTCCCTATATCTGTTTTATCATGAGATTTATTATTGTCATCTATCCTTTTCTACCACTTTTACTAGACAGCAAATTTAGTTCTTGTCATTCTCTGTGGAATAAGAGACTGTATATCTCAGTGAGGTGGATAATTTCTAGCACTACTTCACATTAATATCACAGGATTGAGTTCTGGGAAAAAAAAAAAAAAAAACAGGCTTCAAAATAACCTGTAAAACGTGAGTTAAAAACTTTGGTAAGTTTTCAGATTAATAACTGTCGAGGACATAAGGTTTGGGGGCTAGAAAAGGCTCTTGTGGGCCTGTTAGCTGCATGTGCCACAGCAGTAACCACTTTGTCATTTGGGCTCAAGCTCTTGGGTAACTGACAGGGCCTGACAGTGCTCTTGGGCCCTTTTCTCCATGGTTGGGCTGGGTCGATTTTGGTATAACAGTTGCTCAAAACAGCTGTCTTGTGAAGTGAGGGGGTGGAGGGCGGGTGCAAGACTTTTTATCAATGAGGCAAATGTTATTGTTACCACCCCAATGGATCTGAATGTGAGCTCAGCTATTAGCCCAGTAACCTCTGTTTCAGCAGCCAGATCACCAGTACAGGTTGACAACTGGTGGCTACTGCTCGGCAACTAATACTTAATGCTACTTACAGTGAAATGAATGATGCCCACTGTCCTAATGGTGCTCCCCAACAACTTCTAATCAGTTCTCCAACTACGCTTTTCTGCATCTCTGGAAACAGACTGTGTGGTCCTTAAAGGCATATAAGTCTTATCTTCAATCATCAAAGTATCTTTAAAGCAACCTTTCTTAAAGTGTAACCTGACCCTCACTCCCCCCCTCGGGGGGGGGGGGGGGAGGGGAGCTCCTCAAGATACTTTCAGGGGGTCCACAAAGTCAAAGTATTTTCACAACACTAAGAAGTTAGTTGTCTTTTTCTACTGTCATTCTCTCACAGTCATACAGTGGAATTTTCTAGAACTGACAGACTGTGAACACATATTGGGTCTTACATTGTTATAAAAAATGAGACATTTTAATGATTCCTCAGTTTTAATTTTAATATTGCAAATATCAAGAGATATAATTCATATAAATAAGCTCTTTAAGATCCTTAATTATTTTTTAAGTGTATAAAGCTGTCCTGAGGCTACAATGCTTCAGATTACTGTTCTAAACAGAAAGGTGACAGACTGCCTCTAGAAAGTGACCCCCACACCCAGGCTCACCACCTCAAGAGCTCTTTAGATATAATCTTGAAGGGTATGATTTCAGAGGATCTCTACATGGAATCAGTCAGTAAACTTGGTACCCACTAGACACACTTAGTGGCTTCACCATTAACTACTTGATCTGAACACCTGGGGTCATTCAAGACCAACCATGATTAAAAACGATTTCACAGAGTTTGCTTGAGTAATATTATTGACAACATAGAAAGATATGCCTCTGGTGTTGGCAGGTAGATACTAACACATACTAAAAAAGGTTTCACCTTATTACATGGATAAGGTTGTTTTGCTTCAATGGAACCAGAAGGAAAAAAATACAGAAAAAGGGCACATGACTGTAATTTGTATGCTCCTTTCAATAAAATGAGAAAACATGATGCGATGTGCTTTTTCAAGTCATGCCAGGAACACAGTATGATTCTGTTTCTACAATAAAGTGTAATGTTTGGGTATAATAATTGCAAATTACATCATCTTGCCAGGCAGGTCTACAGAAACACAAGGAGAGTCTCCAAGCCTGCTTCCCATTCTTGCTAACTGTGTTATGCCATGTCATAAACCACGGAGTTCTTTTGTAAACAGCAATCTAGGTAACATGTTACTTTTTGAGGGGAGATTATTTTCCAGGGCCTTGAAGCTCTAGATTAAAGCATGCTAATTTTAAAAGGCAAAACACTGCTCTTGCAGGTGAACACACTCATATGGATGATACGTGTTGAAGTTGTAGCTGCAAAAGGAAAAGTTCTTCAATGTAAAGACCATGACTAGGAACTGAAGGCCTGACATCATAGGGCCATCACTAATGGGCAAACTCTACCTGCAAGTCTCAGTGTAAACAGTAAGTTGAGATACTATCAGTGAGGGAGATGAAATTATTTTTGCTAGGAATGCATTATTTAGACAGGCAGCTTGCTCAAGATTTAGGTGAGCTTTACAAAAATCTCTAGATATACTTTGGTTTTAGTGAATGCACAGACTGAAGCTCGAGGCAACGGAAAAGATTTGTTGTATTCTACGTAAAACATGTATCTGAGTGTAAACATCAAGTCACAGGAATGCATTTGTCAAAGACCTTGGTAAAATGTTAAATACTGAAAACAGATACCTATGTAATGACAGACTTCAACATGAAGGTTCTCAGAAGTACAAAATGAAGCCTTCAATTAACTGCTATGTAGGATAAAACCTATTTATTCAATGGCTAACAAAGCTGGAAATAAAATCAATGATGTCAATATTGATTTTTCAGTTTTCCAGTCATGAGATGCGAGGCAATACCCATGCAGCAGATTTTCAACTGAAAGTGAAGGTCGGGACAGATTAATATTTGGTTCCAATCTTCTTTATTCTGTCTGTGCATCGTGGCTTTGGCGTAGACCATTTATGGGGTCTTTAGATAATCAATCTACCAGCACTGAAGTAGTCCTTGACATCATTCCACTTTCTGGGCTGGAAATACACAAGTGGCATACACTAGACAACTAGCATATAGCTAAGTTAGCATATAGCTAAGTGAAGGAATGGCCAGCAGGAAGAAGAAAGGATTAGGAACCGAGAATATATCTGAGGCCCTTAACTCTGGGTTGTTGATGGGGGAGTGGTAATACAATCAATTATTCTATGTCCTGCTGCCTAGTCATCTCTGAGAAATTCTCAGCATCATGGCTCCCTTCCCGAGGGAGAGACACCCCTGGCACAATTCAGATCAGAGGGGCAGTGGCCAAGGGAGGAGGAGAAGAGCAAAGGCAAGATGAAAATATCTGTTCGGCGAAATAAAACAGTGTACCGGAAACGAGGGAGAGCACACCACCTGTTCATGCTCTCAAAGCCAGCGGCTCACTCTGAGCAAACAAAGGCATGAGCCTCGGAGATGCCAACAACAGGCCTCTCGCCTAGACTGTGGTTTTCACGAAATGAGAGTCTGTGAAGTCCAGGTTCTCGGCTGTGGAAGCGAGTGCCTGCCTCAGAGAGTGTAAAGGAACAATAGGTGCCTCCCTGGGAAGGGGTAAGTTGCTGAGATGTTGCCAACAGGGCATTTAAGTCCAAGAATGTAAGTTACTAGAAATGGCCACTAGAATGAAAAAGAAAAACAAAACACTGGAGCGGAAAACAGCATTATCAGCAGCCAGTTCACCTGCAAGCCGCCTGGGACCAATGCTGACGGACAGCCATTTCTGAAACCCAGGTGCTTACAAAGGTCGTTCTCCCACCTATTTTATTTCAGAATTTGAAGGAGTCAACACTTCTAATTGCTGGTAATTTCCATGCTTTCCTGTGGTCAGTACAAGGTATTTGTGCTTCTTTCCCCCCCTCTACAATCAGAAATAAACTGCTCACACGCTCACTTCTCTGGGGGGCTTAAGTTTGGAAAATGGGAACAGGAACACTGTGCCCACTGCCTATTCCCCTTTGTTCCAGAGCATCCCAGGCAAACCTCTTAAATCCTGCTGTGTGCGGTCACCACCCATGGTCTGTCGTGGCATTCGAAGGGAAGTTCTCAAAGGAGTGTGTCTCTGCTCGTCCAAGTAAGCGAGGTCCTCCAGGTGGGCGGAGCTTGTGGCTGACAAGATAGAAGAATTTAGTCAGAACATGGAAGGCGAGAAAACTGTTAATCAGTCTGTATTTCCCAAACTTCAGAATCGGAGCTTACTCCAGTAAGGCACTGTAACCAAGAGCCGCTAAGCTCAGGATCTCATCAGCGTCCAGGACATGTGCCCGGGAAACATGTTCAGAATTTGACCTCAGCTCCTTCCTGACCATTAGCTGCCCGCCCCTGTGCAGAGTCCCAGCAACAAGCTAGCAAACCAGTGCTCCTGAGCCAGGAAGCCTTACTGGACAAAAGTTTAGTCGTTTTGTATGACTGTGGATAACACATTTGTATCTAATTACAAAAATGATTAGTTTTCGCTTCTTTTGGGCTGCGAATTCCATTTGTAAGACAAGATATAAACATCATCAGAAACTGGTTCCAAATTATATTAAGCTGTAAGGAAACCAGGCAGCTCTAATTTTGAATATTTTCCCTTCATGGTAGGAAATGAAGTATGAAAAAAGCCTAAAAATCAAATTCCAACAATGTAAAATACAGTGCGAGGGATCCGTGCATTCACCCCATGACAGTCATTCGCTGAGAACCTACTATATGTCAGCTGGTGCCCTCCCTGATGGAACTGCTGGCTTACTCCTGGTGTCTGTTTGGAGTGGTTGGGAGGAAGCAAAACCAGGATGGCTCATGACTGGTAAGTGCCAGTGAACGTAGCAGTCCCCATATGCTCCCAACAGGAAGATGCTGATAAGAATGATACGAGATGGGTCATGAGAAATGGAGCAGAGACTGACAAAGTGATCTATGAGCTGAAAAGGGGAGGGAAAAGATGGAGAAAACTGAGGAAAGGAAGAGAGAACAATGGCTAGAAATATATTTTTCTCATCTTTCAATTACTAGCATTTAACTGGTAAGGAAACTAATTCAAAGAGTTTTTATTCTATAATGACATGGTAGGCAGTGAAAGATACCAGTAATAGACTACTTGCTGCCTTTATGGTTGAGTTATATTGTTCTTCTTTGCTGATTTTGTTTCCTGTCATTTTCAGGATGAAACAGCTGTATTTGTGCCTGTTAAATCTTTCTTCATAAAGGACTAATGGTTTTGACATAATACTGAAAATCTAACAAGTATCTGTTACATACCAGCACATTTAGCAATGCAAAATACTTATCAACAGATTTCCCCCCAAAATAATTTTGAGACTATTAATTAGAATTTTACATGTAACTACTTAGAAATATTTTTAAACAAGTAAACACAAATGGTGAAACAATGAATCAGGCAAAAACTAAAATGTTGGTTTTTCCTGTTGAAAACAAAAGTATACATTCACTCTAAAGATATATATTATGTATAATATACATATACATATACAATACATATATTGCATATAAGGTACATTTATATTATATATTATACACAATATACATATACATATTGTATATATGTAGTGTACATAATTACATAATATAACATGCTAGATAAAATAGGCATGATATATATGTGACAATTGCATAAATCACACACATGAAATAATGTAACATCACACATAATGCAGGATATAATGTATGCATTATATCATGTATGATATATACATATATCATATATGATACAATGTATACATCATGCCATATAGTAATGTATTATGCACACTACACAACAATGTATATATCGCATATTATGTACATACTATATACGACACAATACATTTATTTTATGCTTTTTAAGAATGATATAAGTGTTTCTCTAAGAACATTAAACTTTTATCTCATTTGCTACTGTAAGACTGAACATAAATCTGTACTTGCTAAGAGGTTCTATCACCTTAAACAGAGAAGTGTAATATTTATTATGCAAACAGAGAAGCAATCAAACCAAATGAAAACCTCAGTTCTCAGAGTGGGAAGGAGACAGTAAAGATTATGTGAGATTTACACTGGACAGCAACATGCTGGTCCAACAGCTTAAAATACCACTTTGCTTTTGGATGCTGGCATCATGAAACTGCAGTGAGAACAACTAAAGAGACATTGATGTCATCAGAACAGTGGTATGTGGGTTTCTACTATCAATTAAAGTGAAAATTAAAGTCACTTTTCACGAACATTTGAAATGAAAAGAAAGAATCTGGAGAATCTGCTTCATCACTTGAAAATATTAGCTTCCGATTTATCACAAATGCCCAGTCTGAGTAGGTAAAAGGTGAAAAAACATCCAAGATTACCTTTTTCTGGCAGCTGGGCCTCAACGTGCAAACACCTGGGGAACATTTCTGTATGTGCAAAACTGCAGCATGCACTAACATTTACAGAGGAAGACATGGTTTTTTTGCCTTGAAGGTGTTTTATAAAGCAATCTTGTGACTAATGATATGTATTAACTTGCCAGAGAGCTGATTATAAATGAGCTTCTCTATAAAAATCAAGAAGCAAGAGAAGAGGAAGAGACAGCCTAGATGCCTCTCAGCAAAAGGAGATGAGCATGATACTAAGTACACGTCTCTCCGCCCAAGCAAATGAGCTGTTTATGGTGGTTGCTCTTCAGTAATGATATTCATTCATCAGCTTGTCCACTCACTCATTAATAACCATAATAAAAATCTTTATTTAAAAATGTCAGCACTGCAACATAATACCTTTGTCATGGAGCTAATCAGTCTATAGGGAAGAAGATGAGAAATAGTCATTACTAAACCAAAGTGTCTATGAGATAAAATGGTTGCACACTTTATGGTGCTTTAACCTCTTCTGTAGGTAAATGAGGTCATCAGGCTCTTTACGCCACTAGCCTGTGGCTACCACCTGCAGCCTAGGCCATGTTCATGCAGAAAGTGCTTGGGAGTGTGGGCACCTGGGCCCAAAGAGCCTGGGCGTGGGCATGTGTAAGTGGGCACACCTCAGCCTAGAGGTGAGGGGAACAAGGGTAGCAGCAGCCAGAGCACTGGCACATAAGCTGCGTGACCACACAGTGAGAAAGCCCAGAGGAAGTGTATATTCTTGGGGTGTGGGATGCTCAGTTGCCTGCCTGCCTCCCAGCACCCCCAGGCTTGCCCAGCCTGCCTGCTGCCATGAAAGTGGCACGAGTCAGCAGGATTCAACAGAGATGGAGAGAGAACATGCCTAGTGGTGTGTGTCAGCCCCCTAAGACCTCAGTAGGGATGGAGGGGTGGCAGGCTACGAGCACGTAGTAGGTGCAGAGCCTCCTCTCTGTGTGGGCGCCTCCCCAAAATGGCCTGAGGTGGATGAGTCACGGATACAGGTAGGGAGGACTCTGCACACTGTGGGGAAGGCAGTGGCACCTGCTTGGAGGCAGAGACTGGGGGTAAGTGGCCCTCAATTATCTGTGAGTTCTGCACATGGCATCAAGGATGATGCTGGAGATACTGCAAATGCACAGGTGGTGGGTCAAGGTCTGGGAGCTGCGGGATAGAGCTGTGGGGAGGAGGAGGAGACAGACCACCCTGAAGAGACCAGTCCACTTCCCCTGAGGTGCAAACTCTTCAGGGAAGAAAGAGGACCCCCCTCCCCCATCATTCGGAGCTCACCCCATGGTGATAAGGACAAAACTCAGAGAGCTGGACAATTTCATCAGAGGGCGGGGTGACTTTGGGAGGTTGGCTGTTTTGTTTAAGGGGCCTTCGGAGTGGACAGGATCATTTGCACACCCCAGGAGAGGAAAATCAAGGGGTGGCCAAAAGCAGCCTTGTGTGCTGTGCCCGACCAGCCAGGGAACTGTATGGACGCAGCCCAAGTGGCAAGAACCCCTGCGGATGGACAGGTTGGAACAGTTCATAGGTGAGATGGTGGTGGGAGAACTTGGGGGCATACAAAGATGTAGGAAAAACATACATACATACATACACACATACATACTATATATAGTCCATTAAAAAATGGGGGCAGGGCAGGTGTGAGAGCAGCCTCTGGCTGGCCTATGGAGTAAACCCTCGCCAGGTCCTCTGTAGCCAGGTGAGGCATGTCAGGAAGCCAGCTGAGATAAAGCACAAGGCTGGTGCAAAGGTCAAGAAAGCCCAGATTGGCTGTTAAGCGGCCAAAGAGGATGCCAGCCTCTTAAAGTCACACATGGGTGATGCCCTGTTCACTTCAGAGTAGGGGGAGGTGCTGAGAAACCCGGCTTCAGGGGACGGGCTGGGAACATGGCTTGTGGCGGACAGCACAGCTGGGCGGGAACCAGAGAGAGACCACACGTGGGCTTGCGGTCCATGTTCCCCAACCTGCATACACATGCAAAGGGCTGGCCTAGTGCAGGAGTTGGGGTGCCATGTTGGCAGCAATGGAGGTGTCAGCGTGACAGCAGGGAGAGTACCACTAGAGACTGAGTGGCTACCCCCAAAGGAGTGAAAAGTATATGTGGCCAATCTCAGTCTTGGGGTGGAGGTCCCATGTGGTGCAGATCAAGGCTGGAGAAGGCTGGGAAGTCTAATGGCTCCTGGTGTGGGACGGCAGATTGCTGTGAGATGAGTGGAGGGGGATCCCCCCTCGCATGCGGCAGCGCCTGTAAGTGGCAGACCTGACAGTCTGCTGGTGCCAATAACCTTGTTGTCTTTTCCCTCCTGGGCAGGAATGCCCTCACACCTCAGTGCACTGCTTAGCTGTACTCCGTCCTCTTTCACTGCATTCTGTCTACCTTTGCAGTCATGGCTACAGTGCCCCACAATGGCCAAGGGAAACATGCAGAAGAATGGTGGGTAGACTGCAGGGTAGAAAAAACCCGAGGGGCTGCTGACAGAGTAAACAAGTTCATGAAACTTTTTTATCCCACTTGTCTGTGGTTATCAAATGCGGCCTTGGTTGTGTTAATGCAGGAGGGCTTGGGAGCACGGGCACCTGGGCCCGAAGAGTGTGGTTGTGTACATGTGTAAGTGTACACGCCTAAGCCTAGATAAAAGTGGCAGCAGCACAACGAGCTGCGTGACTACAGAAGAGGGGGGAGGGAGACCCAAAGATTCACAGGGTGTGGGGGTCTGATTCCTCCCAGGCCCCCTGCCTTGCCTGCCTAACCTGGCTGCTTCCTGGAGCACCTGGCTCCAAGAGCATTAAAGCCTGTAAAATCCACTGGGATGCTCTTTATCTGTCTGCCCGAACTGACAGTGAACCTGCCCAATAGGTTGGTTGCCCTACATCTCCAGACAACATTTTTAGAATTAACTGCTGATGTCAGCTTGTATAACCAACTCTGAAATATCCAGCAGGTCCACTGACATGTTGGACCAGTGAACACAAAGAATGCCAGGTCTGACTCCTTCTAGTCTAGCTCTCTATTTTTACTAAATCTTCCCTAAGTTCTACCATTATTATATGAACCCACTTTACTAATTTATTATTTATTTATTTTTATATAAATTTCACATCATTGTAATCCCAGGGATTAAACCCCCCTACCCTCCCCTCCAGCCCCCCCCCCCTTTCCCTCCTGCCCAAAGTAGTGTGCTTCAGTTTGGTGCTTAGCTTGTTTTGTCTTTTCCTCATGGCTTTTGTTTAATTTTTCACTATATCCCATATATTAGTGAGACCATTTGACTTCTGTCTTTCTCTTTTTGACTTGCTTCCGCTAGTATGATTTCTCCTAAGTACATCCATGTTGTCATAAAGTCAAATTTGTCATTCTTAATTGGTCAGTAATATTCCATCGTGTATATATACCACATTATTTTCAAAGATGATATAATGCCTGTACTAAAGTTCTTCCAAAAAATTAGAAAGCAGGAAAACTGCCAAACACATTCTATACCAAAACCAAATAAGGACAGTTCCAAGAAAGAAAACTACAGAACAATTTCCTTAGTGAACACGGATGCAAAAATTTTAAACAAAATCCTGGCGAACTGAATCCAATGATGCATAAAAAGTGTTATCCACCATGACCAAGTGGGATTTATCCCAGGGGCACAAGGATGGTTCAACATCCAGAAATCAATTAACATACTATACCCCCATCAACAAAGGGGAAAACAAAAACCACATGATCATATCAATTGATGCAGAGAAAGCATTCGACAAAGTCCAGCATCTATTCATGATAAAAGCCCTTGAAAAATTAGGGATTAAGGAACTTACCTCAATAATATAATAATAAAATAATAAAAGCCATCTATGACAAACCTATGGCAAACATCATCCTAAATGGGGAAAAACTAAAATCATTCCAGTTGAGATCTGGAACCAGGCAAGGACGCCCACTCTCCTCACTACTCTTTAATGCTGTACTGGAAGTTCTAGCTAGGGCATTAAGGCAAGAGAAAGACATAAAAGGGATACAAATAGGAAAAGAGGAACTGAAGTTATTATATGCTGATGACATGATTCTCTATATAGATAACCCCAAAAATCCCCAAAAAGATTGCTTGAAATAATAAACCAGTTCAGCAAGGTAGCTGGATACAAAATCAACACACAGAAGTCAGTAGCTTTCCTATATGCAAAAAGTCAAATAGAAGAAGAAATTCGAAATTCGAAAAACCATTCCATTTACCATTGCACCCCCCCCCCCAAATACCTGGGAATAAACCTAACAAAAAATGTGAAAGAACTATACAAAGAAACTTTCAAAACACTGCTAAAAGAGGTAGAAGACATAAAGAAATGGAAAGCTATTCCCTGTTCATGAGTTGGAAGGATTAATATCATCAAAATGGCCATCCTACCAAAGGCAATCTACAGATTCAATGCAATTCCAATAAAAATCCTAATGACATTTTTTAAAGAGATAGAATAAAATTAATGAAATTCATATGGAATAACAAAAGACCTTGAATATCAAAAAACCTCCTGACCAGAAAAAAAGAGAATGGCGGTATTATAATTCCAAACTTCAAACTATACTACAAAGCCATAATAATTAAAACAGCTTGGTACTGGTACAAAAACAGACAATCAGACCAATGGAACAGAATTGAGTGCCCTGAAATAAAACCACACATATAGAGTTAATTAATCTCTGACAAAGGAGTGAAAAACTTACATTGGAACAAAGATAGCCTCTTCAATAAATGGTACTGGGAAAACTGGATTAAGACATGCAAAAAAATGGACCAAGACAACTCCCTCACACCATGTACAAAAAATGAACTCAAAATGGACAAAAGACTTAGAGGTCAGACCTGAAACCATAATATACATAGAGGAAAACTTGGGTAAAACACTCCAGGAATTACAATTCAGGAATCCCTTTCTGGAAACATCTACAGATGGCAAAAAAATGAAGGAAAACATAAACAGATGGGACTACATCAAACTAAAAAGCTTCTGTACAGCAAAAGAAACAACAGAAAAAACTAAAAGAAGCCCAACTGAATGGGAAAAAATTTTTGCCCTCCACAATGGTGATAAGGGTTTAATAACAAAGATCCACAAGGAACTCACACAACTAAACAAAAGAAAATAAAAGCCCAATCAAAAAAATGGGGAGAACTAAAAAGATACTTCTCCAAAGAGGAAATACAAATGGCCAACAGGCACATGAAAAATTGCTCAATGTAACTAGCAATAAGGGAAATGCAAATCAAAACCACAATGATATACCACCTTACACCAGTAAGAATGGCCCACATCCAAAGAACAGGCAACAACAAGTGCCGGCAAGGATGTGGAGAAAAAGGAACACTCTTACACTGCTGGTGGGAGTGTAAACTGGTCCAACCTCTATGGAAAGCTGTGTGGAGGACCCTCAAATTAATGAAAATGGAACTACCATTTGACCCAAATTGCTCTCTTGGGGATCTACCCAAAAGAGACCTCAATGTGGGTACAAAGGGACACCTGTGCATGGATGTTTACCGCAGCACTATTTATAATTACTTTACTAATTTAAACGATAGTTCCAAATAAGAGTTTTTAATAAAAGTTCTCTTGGTAGGCCGAAAAATCTACATTTTGACTATCACCATTCATCACTTTACATTCTATAACTTTAAAGTTCTTTATGCTCAATTATGGGAAGAGCTGATTAAAAGCAGTTTCAAAGTACACGTCTCGTTCATTTCCTATCTTAGTTGCTTGGGTCTATTGGAAACCCAGACAAAAGGAACTTGTCTAAATGATTTCTGCAAGGAAGTATCTTTTGAAGCTGGTCTAGGGAACTTAAAACAAGAAAGGGAAGCAAAATACCACATTACAGGAGAGGGAGAGAACACAGCAGAGGAATAAAAGATGATCGCTGCAGTCTGAAATGGAAATTGTCCAGAATAGGAACGATCTAATCTCTTATTAAAAGACACTGGGGACAATGACTTACACCTTATTCATTGGTATTCTAAATTGGTTTGTGAATTAACTTTTTAATGTTTGATACAATCCCTCTTGCTTTAATTAAAGTCTATTTTGTTTGGCTTTTGTCAGTGTAGCTCCCCCAAAAGGAGGCCTCCTTGAGCTCAGACTAGAATCATCAGCTGAGCGAGTTCCTCCAGAGAGCTGCTTTCAGCCCTGCGGGGCCTTTCCTCCAAGCCTCAGCGGTTTAATAAAACCCAACTCTGTCAAAGGCTGGGGTGGCAGCTGCTGCAGGCAGATGCTAAGTCCATGATGCCACAGTATTCTTTTTACCTTTTCAGAGTTCTTTCAAACCTGGTTAACTCCTTGTTATGCACTGAATTTTCTGTAAAATAACTGGTTTGTTCTGTGGCTAGGCTGTGATCGATATAGCATTGAAAATAAGTGAATAGGTGATGATGATAATAAAGCAAGATCACAGAAAGTGGGTGCAGATGGGATCTTAACAGCTACCTAGTCCAGAGGTCAGCAGACGGTGGCCTGTGGATGAAATCTGGTCTTCCGTCTAATTCTGAAATAACATCTTGCTGGACCTCAGCCTCAGCAGTTTCGATATTCATTAACAGCAGAACTGAGTAGCCGCGAGAGAGACCATGTGGCCAGTAAAGACAAAAATACCAACAAGGTGGCCTTTTAACAAGTTTGTTGACCCCAGTCTAGTGAAATCCCCTTCTTGTGAGGATTAGAAGACAGTGGAGTAACCTGTCAGGCAAATCAGTGCCTCACAGTAGAGCCAGGTCTTGGTACCAATGATCTTTCCAGCACAGCAAACAGCACGGTGCCTCCCTCCCCTTTTAAAATTAGACGGATCTAGTACTTTTTAAAAAGGCTTATTTTTCATCCCTTATTGGCCTTTGTCGCTTCCCCTCGACTCATACTTCCTATGGCTTAACCGAGCAGTAGTCAAATCTGAGTGATAAAAGTCTCACAGACTAATCAATCTTTGCACTTGACACACTTTCCACAGTAAGAAACAAAACAAAAGTTAGAACTTGGTTATTTTTCCATTGGGGGAAAATACTTTTAAGTTACTTTTAAAGCTGAGAAACTGAAAACTGGAAAAGATCAAGATCAATGAGAATTTCTTATTCTTGCTAAAACAGCAGTTAAATGACAGCTTAACAGCTGGATGAGGGAAAGAAATTCTTGGCTACCATTCTGGTGATATTAATGGCTCACCATACAATTTTAAAATAATGGTTTACTAAAATGGTTATGCATGCCAATACACTAAACTTATCTGCTATGTCTTAACAATAATAACAATACGTCATTACTAGTAGGCAGAGTGATACAGAAACACATCATATGGAGTGAAGCAAAGAGCCGTGTTTATAAGTTTAGCTTCTTTTTGAAAAATATCTATGAAACTTCTAGGTGAATTAAACTAAAGGAGACCTGGACCTGTGAGCACAACTTTTGAGATTTAAATGAACATTTACATAATCTAATTTCTTTGTATGAAAAGAATCTTCGGGCATACTTTTTAGCCACAGTCTTAGTCCCACATGTTAAACTTCTTAGTGAAGAGCAATCGGCAGCTTTTACAAGATGTTATCGTTCACTGTGAAGTTTCACTAACTTTTTCAAAGTCATTCCTAAGAAAATGAAAATCAGTGGTTTTATTGCTTTATTTCACAAACCAAGGACTATAGTAAAGATACTCAGAAATGAGCACATTTCTCCATTTCAGGCAGATGACGTGAGAAGAAAGAGACAAATATTGAGATCACTGAGTGGAATGGATGATTCATTCCTTCACAGATTCAAATATGTATGGGCCAGTTAAGGAAAGCATATTCAGTATCAAGCCCAGGAACCCTGAGATCCGGTTCAGGACTTAAATCTGAAATCAGCAAATGGGAACGTCTGCTTTGGTGTGATTTGCAATTAACCTATTCTTGGGCAGTGCCTAAACGATTCATTTTTCATTAGGTCAATTAGTATCTTCCTGTTGATCGCCTGCCATCTGGGAGCAAGTCCTTTGCGGTATTCATTGTGTGTTGTTGTATCTGCCTTGTGTGTACCTGGATTTAGGTCACTTTCTGAGAAAAAAAAAAATCTGTCAATATCTTATCTTACTCTTCATCAAAATTTGCTCAGGCTATATAGATGCTTCTGCTTCCCTGCTTGATTCCAGAGTGAGATTTGATTGCTTTTGCCTCTCAGCGACCACCTACTGCTAATTAGAATGTGTGTTACTCAGCTGGTTGTTTATATGTCCTTCTTTCCTTATTAGATGATGGTAGGTTTGTGAGGGCAAGAGAGCAACATCTGACTCACCTTTGATAATCCTAAGCCTTCAGAGAAAATCAGAAAGTCCCACATGTGATGCTCACTCTCAGAAAGAATTCCTTACTAGTACCACCTAGGTCAGGAAGTCTGTATATCCTTCCCCTCTTCCTCCTCATGGTTCTGCCTAATGCTTACCAGGCATCAAGGTGGTAATATGCTTCGCTCATGTGCAGAAGCCTTTACTGTTTTCCACAACACATACCACTTTCTATTCTACTACCTGAGATACTTAACATGTTTATTATTCTCTCCCCAGTTAGAACATAAGCTCCAAGATGGCGCAAATCTTTGTTCTGTTTACTGATGATTCTCAAGCCTGCTGTATATATATAGTACTTACTCTACAAATACCTGTCTAATGACAGAATAATTGCATTACACACACAGTTCATGTTTTGGTTATGCTTAAACAATCAGTGAATAACAGGTTCTGTCTTGCTGGGTTATTTGAAAGCTAAGGATGAAGGAGATGGCTGGAGCAACAAAACCTTGCCTGTCATTATCCCATACAAAACAGAGGTGATAATGCTATAGGGCCACAAAATTTCCTACCACCCAGTGCTCCTCTACTATGAAATTATACTAGAAAAATTTCTGAGGTAAGTTAACATTGCAAAACTTACTGGACCTGTTCTAGATATAAGTATGTGAGATAACTAGATAAGATGATGGGAATTGAAGAAATGGGGGGGGGGGGGATCCACAACAGAAATTTATGTAAAAAACACTTAAGAAAACCTATAAAATCTGTCATTAAAGTGTCTTATTTTCAGAGAAGGGAAAGTTATCTGGAAAAGGGGAGAATATTTATAGATATATATTTTTTGAGATTTCATCAGATTGGAACAGCTGACTCACTTATAGAACATTATCTGGCACACATTTTTGAAGTCAAAATAATTTAATACAGCAGTGGGTGGAAAGAAATCCAACAGACAACATTTGGTACAAAACATTCCAGAGGCAACTCAATATTGAGTTTGAATTGTTTCTTCTATCAATTGCCACTAATGTAAACAGATTTTAGTAGCACAACTGTCACTCTGGCCGACCTGAGCAGGGAGCCTGGAAGGACACTTCGCCACAGGCTGGGCAAGAAGCCCCTCTGTGGTGCTCACACTGTGGGTCACAAAGTAAAATTCTGACTCCGGAAAAGTCCATTTACTTTTTTTTTTTTTTGTAAATCCTCATTATAATTTCTAAGTGGATTCATTTAAATCTCCCAGGATCCCCAGTTTGTATTTACCTGATTCTTAAGATCCTTTTCTTAGGAAAATACGCAGCTCCAAACATTAACAAGTAGACGATGAGAGGCTAATATTTTAGCTGACTTCTGGGCTGTTCCCCTGACAGGCTCCTCATTCTCGCATAAAGTGCTGAGGACAGCTGCTGCGAGCGAACGTTTCCAGCTCCCTTTATCCCCTCCAAGGCCAGTCTCACTCTAAGACACCACAGAGAGCACGCTCTCTGGCAATTTCGACCATGCAACCACAAGTCCACAAGGGCTCTCTATTTCCTTCCGACACAACAGGCTTAAAAGTAAATATGCCAGAGTTTTAGATTTTGGAAATATGAAATACAGTTTTTATTTTTCCATATTTTAGAAAAAAATTCCTACTTTAGAATCTTTACTTTTTTGCAATTTAAAAATGCTTTTATATTTTAGAAATATTTTCATATTTAATTAAACATGCACAAACATCTAAATTTATATTCAGGAAACAGAACCTTAATGTTATAGATGCCAAAATTCATCTTTTACCACTTTGTTATTCGAGTTAATAGCTTTTAGGTTTTCAGTAAATAGTATCTTCCACGGGGCCTACGGAGCTTCTAACTAGTGCAACTAAGGACTGAATCTTGATGTTTCCAAAAGTGCCCACTAACTCTAACCAACCCACATAGTTGTATGTATACTAATCCTTCTATTTTAATAGTTCATAAAAGTTCACAATTATTTAAAATTTTCGCAACATGGATTTCTCTCATCAATAGTGTCGGTGAGTTAAGAGGACAGGGAGAAAGTCCATCCCCTTAAGAATGTGCATCTGGGCTGATTCCAGCCCTGCCAGTGAGAAGGCTGTACCTGCAGCCTGTCCTTCCATTCTTCCTAAAATCGAGGAGCTTGTGGATGAAAAGAGTTTCATCCTTTTGAGTTCAACTCAGCAGCAGTCTCAGCGTTTAAATAATTCCTCGAGGATGTCCTGAGCCTGCTGGCATGGTGCTTATAGATGCCCAGGGACTTGGGGAAGGGGGCAGATGGAGGATGTTCTTCCTCAAGTGGAGAGAAGCTGGGAGACAAAGGATCATTTAAGCAATTGTTCTCTGAGGGTTTTTTTTTTAAGGGATGCAAATGGCCTTTCACATCATATTTCAATACTATTTGGTCTCCGACATAAACTTACTATTCATAATGACATCCAGCTAGTATAGGGGGGAAATTTAAAAGCTGGGTTTGAACAAGGTCCTTTATTATTGGTCCCACAACATTTTGCCCCTCTCTCCACCCCCAACTTCATTCAGCTAAAACAATTTCATAAACCTACATACACTGGACCCTAGCTCCACCGCCTTCCAGTTCAAGCTCATCTCCTATTTGTAATCCTCAGTTATTCCTGCTCACCAAAGACAGCTGTGTGTTTGATCTTCCCCTTCTTGGGGAGCCACTTCCATGTGCACATCAGACAGTAAAGGCCAAGTAGCTAGAGCTAAAATGAAAGGACAGGACCTCCTTAAGCTAAGATGGTTCAGACGACCAGCTGGTTAGGCCTATGGAGGCTGCTGATTATCTACTTAGCTACTTAGACATCACACAGTCAGCGAAATGAGTCTCTGTGCAAGAAGTGACTTCTCCACATTCTGGAAACATTTTCAACTTACAACCTATTAGCTTTTTTGGAGGAAAAAAACCCCACGCTGTGTCATGGGATTTATAGCTCCCTTTCTGCCCCTTCGAGGAGACGGGAGCTACTGGGGGGCCGGAGTAGCAAGGCCGTGCCCTGCCCAGGCATTTATATAGGCAGGCAGCTGGGCTGCGAACCAGTGATGGTTTTAGTCTCTTTGTCCAGTAACCAAACCCTGGTTTCCAGACTCAGAGCACAATCTGATGCAACCTTCCCCTGACTTGAGACTTGCCCTGGAGGCAGCAGGGTTGTCTGTTTTGCGTCTGACACTGGTAAGAAGTTATTCTCTGATGAACCATCCTGATGACCATAGTGAACAGCGCTAACTCTGACAGTCTGTCCCTCTGGGGCAACTCTCTGGCTTCTGATGCTGCATTTACCTTTCCCATTCCTTTAAAGATGCATGTTCCCACTAAAGAAGCTGAAAATCTGCTATCCAGAGAAGTTGGTATTATGGAATAACCACTGTAGCAGGCGAAAAAGATCACACTTGTTTCACTTGTATATATACACGATTTATTCCCTCTTACTGCTGATTAACATTTGGACGGTTCTCAGCTTCTGGGTATTTTGAATAAGCTGTCATGAAGATTCTTATATTTGCTTTTTGGTGAACATAAGGATATATTTCTGATGGGTGGTCTATTCTGGAGAGGAAGTTCTAGTTTTAGGTAACATACACATATTGTTTTAAACATTGTTAGCAGAGCTGTAGTAGTAGATCATGACCATTTTGTAAAGCTGCTACACAACGATGGCTCCATATCCCAGTTACTTAACTTCCATAGCATTCCTTTATGACCAAGACTGCGAGTGGAGTTTGAACTATTTCTTAGGAATGTAGGTACCTGGTAACTGTTCTGTTTTAACTGTTCTGTTTTAAGAGAGTCAGGTACTCTGAAAATCCTGAGCTGCTGGAATGAGGGACTTTATAATGGACAATGATTTCTGATAGTAGAAGTTAGGATAAAATATGCTTCAGTTTAATAAAGTCTTTTAAAAATTAAAGTGTTTTTTTTTTTTTTAAACAAGGCACAAAAGAATACTTACTCAGAGAAGATGAATGGAAAATTTAACAACTCTGAGAACAGAATTTATTTTCATTTTAAGATATACATGCCCCAAATGGTTATTGTAAAGGAAAACAGCACCTTACCTGCTACTGAGTTTGGCCGTGGCATCAGGTACAGAGGGATAGACTGGACTGATTGTGATAAAACTGTTTCCAAATTCCTCTCTGGGATTTTGTTCAGACTATAGGTGGAAGCTGTCATGTTTTCATCCACTCGATATAAGCACGAATCCATGCTGGACTTCTGAGACTGCCAAGGCTTCAGGTTTCCTCCAGATCCTAGTTCCTTACTGCTTTCCCCAACATATTTTGTGCGTTCCACGTTTTCAGAATAGCTTGTCAATGTAGCTGCAAAAAAAAAAAAAAAAAGAGAAAACTGAATAAAAAAAAAAGAACAAAACAGCCCTACATCTTAATTCATACACTGCTGTTCAAATTCACAACTAGATGAGCATATCAGAAACATTATTTTTAAAACGTTATTGATCATTTTGCATACACTTTATGTTCAAAGAACTGAAGCCAAAATATAGCCATCTCTCACATGATTTTCCTCTATCTCTGGCATATACTTCCCTTAGCAACTATTTGAGCGGATTAAATATTTTCAAACACCAGAACTAAAGGGCCAACCACACTGGGACCTATTGATGCTAAGAATTTCAGAATTTCATTGGCAAGGAAACTATCTTATCTAGTTTTCACTGAGCCCCCAGAGGTCTCAAAAAGACCTTTAAACCCTTTTCATCATGTATTTCCCTCACTTATTCCCTGGCCCTTTTTTCGTAACAAAGAACTAGAATAAAAGAAGTAGCCAATAATTAGAAGGGAACATGGGAAAGAATCCACCCACGTAAGGAAACAAGAGGTCTTCTGGTCCAGGTCTTCTACACAGCGATACCCCTACACTTGAGTTCCCAAATGAAAGCAAATAGAAACTGAAAGAATGTCTAGAATTTTATTGAGTCTTCTGACTAATTATAAATGGAAAAATTTTCAACAACTCTAGAAATGGAAAGATTACAAATACCAAAATCTAGATTATAAAAAATCTCAACAATAATTAGAATGTAAGAACAAAAGATGTCATCCAAGAAAGCTTTTAACGATAGTTTATTTTCTCTTGAGCTTTCTCTAGACATTTAATGTAGTTTTGGACTTTGTAGTAAGTAATAAAGGAGGAAAATGGATTACAAAAAAGAGCTATATGTTTCTTTAAAAAGAAAATAATATTTTGCTGTTGTAAAGAATAAAAGGCTACAGAGGAAGAAACTAACATGAATGAGGAAGAGGCAGACACAAGTGGAAAGGAACATTCAACAAAGGCAATCCTCAGGATTAAAGAAGAGGAGGCCACATAGTTTGAGGATGGAGATCAGAATTATCAAAGAAAGTCCTTGGAAACCTTACATGTGTTTGGAAGCCACATTTTGACTTAAATTACTTCTTCCCAGCAGTTAGTTGCACAAACCTGAAGAGAGAGAGCCCCCATGTGCTCTGAGCAGACAGCTAATGGAAAGAAAGTGAAATAATGTTTCTACATTCTGACCAGTCTTTGGGGATGTGACACTGAAGATAAAGAAGGAAGTGGGGAGTCTGATAAAAGAAAGGAAACCAGTTTCTGAGACTCAGAAAACAGCTGGAAAGGGAAAACATTAGGAACTAAAAAGTAACTCCAGGGGTTCAACAGTCCTAAGTCCAATGCCTTTTTGACAACTGGTGAAAGGTAGCTTCCTCATAAAAACTTAGGTATCAAGAGGAGATCCCTTGCTCAATGTTCGATAAACTTTAAGAATGTTAGTAATCACAATGAATTCTAGCTTTGTGACTTCCAAGTCACATAAACGCATACGGTCCCCTTTGATGGTCAACGCAAGGCTGAGTTAAGTAGGGCTGGCATCACTACCTCCGCTACACAGGGAGGAAACGGATGCTTGGAGAGACGAGGCATCTTGCCCACTGGCACAGAGTAATGATGGCTGTCTCCCTGTCAACTATTATTTGGGGTCTGATTTATCACCTTACATTGACACTTAACTCTTCTGTAGATGTACTGTTTCCCCCTCACTACACGCTAAATTTCTATAAATAGGCTTTCTTTCATATTAGAATTTGTTAAAACATTTGGCACCAGCTCTATTAAGAGTGACACGATAAAAGAGAGGCTAGAAGCAAGTAAAGGACACAGACAGAAGAAAACTCCTGTCATCTACCAAAAAAAAAAAAAAAAAATCAAGTTGGATTACATAAGGATTTCTTTATATATTCTCCACAAAACTCCTTAAAAAAAATATAAAGGCTCTGAAATGACTAACATTTAACAGAGGTGTGGGATAGCTGCTTCATGGGGGTGAACTGATGGGCAAATACAGGGATGACATCGTGTGATGCTGCAGACTATGAGAATGCAGTGATACTTGAGTCATGTGGTTACTAAGAGTTTGGAAAGTCCAAAGCCCAGATGAGCTGGCCTCCATGAACAGAGTATCCATATGTGCAAAGTTTCTGTGAAGAGACTCGGAGAGGAAGACACAGCTTCTCATTGAAAAACACACATAATCACTTTTCATTACAGCCAATCTATCTGTTTCTTTTCAAGTTGAAGTAGCACTGGTTTACAACACTAACTGTGATTCAGAGTATACTTGTAATCATTCCAGGCGAAAAAGAATAGTGGAAAAATAATGAGTCTCAAGTAACTTCAGAGATTTTTCTGCGAAAAAGAAATGGCTATCTTAGAATAAGAACTGCTTACATGAAATGTCTGTTTATGCTGCCATGTAGGCCAGGAAGGGATAGTGAGAAGAAGTAGGCATTATCGGCTTATAAACAGGGTCAGTGTGAGCAAAATAACGTCCTAGGTTTCGAAAGTTTTATTGAGGTGTACTTTACATACATCAGTGTATTCACTGGAAACATATGATTCAATGATTGTTAGTAAGTTCACTGAGCACCGTAATCATCAGTAAAATTCAGTTTTAGAACATTTCCATAGTTCCCAAAAGTTCCTTTGTAGCTGTCTGCACTTAATCTCTGCTCTCATCCCAGTTCCAGGCAACTACAATGGCTTTCTGTCTCTATAAATTTACCTTTTCAGCAATTTCATGTAAACAGAACCATACAATATGTAGTCTTTATGTCTGGCTTCTTTCACTTAGATTAATGTTTTGGATGTCCAATCACTGTGTAGCATTTATTAATAGTCTGTTCCTTTTTATTGCTGAATAATATATTCCACTGTATAGGTATTCCACATTTTATATATCCATTTAGCAACTGATGGTTATTTGGATTGTTTCCAGCTTTTGGCTATTATGAATAATGCTGCTTTGTTTGGACATATGTTTTCATTTCTCTTGGACTGATTCCTAAGAATTGAATTGTTAGGTCATATGGTATGTTTATGTTTAACTTGTAAGAAAATGCCAAACTATTTTCCAAAGTGGCTGGAACACTTTACATCCCCACAGGTAAAGTATGATGGCTTTTGTTTTTTCACATCTTTGCCAACACTTGGTGTTCTTCAGCTGGTAAGAGCCATTCTTAGTGGGTATGTAGTATCCCAATGTGGTTTTCATTTGCACTTCTTCAATGACTAATGCTGTAGTGTATCTTTCCACGTGTTTAGCAAGCACTCACCTTGTTTGGTGAAGTGCGAATTCCAATCTTTTGCACATTTTAAAACTAGATTGTCTTTTCTAATACTTTAAAACTAATAGTAATAATTTTATCTTTATTTGCTACTTTAGTTGACAAAAACTAAAATTTTTTTTACATTCTGGATAACAGTCTTAGGTCACCTGTCCTGAGACAGAATTATTTTAGCATCATGTACACTGCCTCATAATAATTAGGACCGTGGGTTTTAAAATCATGCAACCTGACCTTTAATCTCAGCTTTACCTCCTACTATCTATGTGACCTGGGACTAATTATTTTTGAGTCTAAGTCTTCTAAGTCTAGGAAAGATGACTACACTATTATGTAAGACAGAGTTATTTTACAGCCTTGCCTGGGGCAGCCTTGAGCTTCTCTCTGGGGATACCTGGAAGTCTGGCACTGACTCTCCGCCAAGACAAGGTCAACTGGGACAACTAATGATGTCTATTTGCTGTTTTGGACTCCCCCGTAGCACTCAGGATTAGTTGTTTATTAACAACTTACACCTGGAAGGCTAGTTTGGTCTGGCTGGGGTGACCCTGTGAACAGGGGTGCACAAAAATCTCAACTGTAAACTTATGGGGAACTCCCCGGAACCACTGTACAGTTCCGGCGGTGTGTTCAGGGGTATCACAAACCACAGCTGACTACGTGGTTAAGAAAGGACCGGGGCCAGGTGCCGGCTCCGGCAGCACCAGCTGCTCCCTGGGCCACGCCGGCTCGCTCTCGCCTGACACACGGTCCCTTCGCATTTCTTTTCCTCAGACTGTCCACTTGCCAGGCCCCCACTCCTCGCCATCGAACTCACTCCCCTTAGCAAGTATTCAGAGGGCAGCAGTAGGTATAGGGAGAACATACAACCTCCACAGAACAATACGAGTTCCGAGGGGCAAGAACTTCTGCATCACTTCTGTCAACGATAGACAGGTGATGTGTGTGGACTTAGGGAGCGAGGCGGAGAGAATTTGCTCTATCCACACCTTTGCATCAGGTAATACCCTCCAAGGAGTTGGCAAGCAGGGAGGGAGGCCTTTCCTTTTGTTCAATTTCTCTCTCCAGCATCTTACAAGAGAAGGGAAGGTTTAGCACCTATCGCTCAGTCACCCAAAGATATGCTTTCTGAAAGCTGTAGGTGGGTGTGATTAATCTGAAAAGGAAGAAAAAAAGACAAAACCCAACTCACCAATGATGCCACTATCCCTGCTTTCGAGGGTGGAGGTGGGGCTGGTCACTGCCCCGTAGCTGCAGTCCTTGGCAGACGCGCTGGAGCCAGGGGGCGGGAGGGTGGAGCAGGGGCTGCCGGCCGGTGGGGAGGCCGTGCTGCTCGTCAGCGTGGAGCAAGGGCTGATCCGCTGCGCGATGGCAGAGGTCTGGGGAGTTGGAGTGAGAAATAAATAAAACGAATTAATCTACTGTCAAAGGAAACTGTATCTTACAGTAAGAGATACCTTTTTTTTTTTTTTTTTTTTTTAAGAGACAACTCATGCGCACGCTTTTATAGCTATGCTTTGCTTTCCAGGATAAGCCAAGTACCGTGAAACCCGATCAATTTAATATGAGCGGCAACTAGGGCCAGTTTTTCGGGTTAGGAAATTTCCAGTGACAAGTACTCTTTATCACAAATCTCTCATTTAAGCTATTTTGTCTAAATTTCCCAACTATTGCAATAAAATAATGTATAGTGTGTTTTTTTTTTAAAAA
>PVHY01008237.1:0-62770 GCA_004024945.1 Uropsilus gracilis
TCAGCCTATGAAGCGGCCGGGGCTAGGGATTGCGGTTCGAGTCCCACCTGGGGTCCGTAGCGAGACCTAGTTCCAAAAAAATAGCTGGGCATGGTGGCGCGCGCCTGTCATCCCAGCTACCTGGGAAGCTGAGGCTGGGGATGGCTTGAGTCTGTGGTACCCCGGGCAACGAGAGCCTGCGGTTCCACGGGCAAAAATAACCAGACCTAGTCTCAAAAAAAAAAAAAAAATCAAAAAATGTTTGGAAACCTGAAGAGAAAGAAATGAAATATTGAACGTGGCCATTCTTAAGTCATGAAATGATGGGGTTCTTCTCCTTTATGTATATTTCCATGTCCCCAACTCCAGTAAACATGAAAATCACATGACTGCTAAAACAAAAAATAAAATCAGGCAATTTCTTGAGGATTAGGCAAAAGAAAAAGCTCAAAGTACACAACTATCTGAATGAAGCTTCAGGACCAATGAGCTTCTAGGACTATCTCTTTCATTTCTAAACAAACAAACATGCCCTCCCTGCAACATTATTTACTGGATATGAGATATTGAAATCTTCAAGCTCAGGTGGTCTACAAATTCATTTATTCTTTCACCCAACATGTGCTCCAGCATGATGCAAGTATCGCAGAAGGGAGTTAGAAAGTTCTAGCTGACTGAGACTTAGGATTATGCAGCAAACTAGCTGGGAGCTTGTAAATTTGCAGGGTAAATCCACCACTCTCACCTGTGTGGACGTGTATGGGGGAGCTAGGGCTTGTCAGATTTCAAACTCCAAAGCCACCTGGTGTTGCCACTGAAGCAGCTTAAGTCTACACAGAAACAGCTCAGGTCACAGCAGCTTCGGGATAGAGTCAGAACCCTACTTTTCGGGGTTCACGGATGCCTGGAGGGGGTCTGCCCTTTAACATCTGTTTCCAACCTTCCAGATACTGAAACCCCTGCTCAGAGACCAGCGCCCTGGAGGATAGCCCTACCTTCGGTGGAGAAGATGGAGAAGCAGAGAAGCAAGATGCAGAGCAGGCTTGAAAGGACCAGGAGCCTCATGGTGACTGGGCTGGAATCTCACGTCCTGCAAGACAGCTGTTTGCACAAATCCTCCTTGTGGCCACCTTGGACATTTATAAAGTATTTATAGAGAGGGCGTTTCCCAATGGGTAGGGCACCAGTAACCTCGGGGTTTTTATAAAGGGTAGAGTCAGCCCCTCCCAAGAAAAAAAAAACCAGCTTTTCGAGAAGTTGCAAGTGTTCAGTAAGCTGTAACATGGAGAGTTGTAAAAGCCCGGCCCAAGCTCCCAGCTCTGGCTTCAGTGGTCAGAGCAGGAAACTCCTCTCAGGGAAGAGCCACTTCCCAGGTTGAATGTTAACTTTTAGTGTCAGTAATAATTCCACCACGTATGGATCTTCCTGCTTATTCCTTTGATGTGGCAGGGAGAAGGATTATAAAAGCCTCAGGAAAGAATCTCAACCAATGGGCAGAAGGAGGGAACACACGACCTGAAATCAGTGTGCCTGGGTTTAAGACCTTGCCCTGCCACATAGCAACAGAATGACCTTGAACTTGCCTTTGGATGTCTTTGACTCTACTCCCATCTGTGAAATGGGCACAGCACTGCCTCCCCCCAGGCTCAGGACTTACATGAGCAGCCATCGGCTGCAAGGTGATTCAGCTGTTAAGGAGGTGGGGCTCAGCTGGATCTGAAAGAGTGTTTGAAACAGTAGTGAAATGAAAGGGCACTTCTGGAACAGGATCAGTCTGAGCAAAGACATGGAAGAAGGGGACACCCTCCATTGTAGCCACTGTAAGACTCTGCCAGTGGGTGTAGGGAACTGAGGGTCTATACATTGGATACATTCTGTGCGTGGGTCATGTGCATAGCTCCAGGGACAAAGAAGACACTGGATCTACCTCAGGGAGCTAATGTTGGTTGTTTACGTTGAGTTAGCCTGTGCTTTTTGGATGAATAAATAAGTGCCCTTTCTTTTTTTCTTTTCTTTTCTTTTTTTTTTTTTGAGACTAGGTCTCGCTATTTTTGCCCATGGAACCGCAGGCTCACGTTGCCTGGGGTACCACAGACTCAAGCAATCCCCAGCCTCAGCTTCCCAGGTAGCTGGGATGACAGGCGTGTGCCACCACGCTCAGCTATTTTTTGGGACTAGGTCTCTTTGTTGCCCCGAGCAGGACTCAAACTGCGATCCCTAGCCCCAGTCGCTTCGTAGGCTGAAGCTTACAGGCACACGCTACTGTGCCCGGCTAATAAGTGCCCTTTCTGACCAAGGAACTGACCCTGAAGCCCTGCCTGGAAGGGCATGTGGGAAAATGTCAGGGTCTTGTTCAAATCTCCAGATTTCCCTGGACTCTGGTAGCTGATTCAGACATTCTCTGCTGCTGAGACTGGCAGATGGTGTATCTCACTGGCCCTCCTCTCTTGACAGATATTAGGGAACCAACAAAGGCCATATGCTCAGAAAGCATGTGAGTCAATGAATGCTCTGAGTTTTATATTTTGATAGTCAACCTTCACAAAACTTTTCATGAGTCCTTACAAAAATGTTAAGACCCATCTTCATTAAGAAGCCGGCCGAGGGCTATTGGGCTTAAGGACCAGTCACCCATCCAGTCTCAGTTCAGTTCTCTTTTTGGGCTATGCTCTGAATCCTTATGGCTGTGCTGTGTGGGCAGTGGTCATGACAGAGGGTGTGGTCAGGAAGACTGGAAAGTTTATCAGGGCAGTGATCACACAGGAGGGTGTGGTCGGGAAGACTGGGGAGTCTCTCAGAGATAACCCCTGGTGCCCAAGAGGGAAGCGGGTGTGGCCAGCGCTTGATGGGGCCAGGAAGAGAGTGGGACTTATCTTGAGACTGCATCTGCCTTTGTTACTTAGGTCGTTGTTATAGGTCATAAATTCAGAGAACTTTCCTCAAGAGGCTTCCTGAGACTAGGATTCTATTCATAATCTATATTAAGGATAGCACCACTATTTTATTTCTTTTTCTCTGGTGCCATTTTGGGGTACCACCACCAAATTCCCTGGGGAGCAGGAAACCTTTAATTGGCCCTTGCCTGTTACCTGTTGTAACAGGTACCCATTGCATCAGGATGGTTTATTTTTGCTTCTGGCAAACTAACGTGAGAGGGGAAAAGAACAACCTACTTGGCAGAGGGGCCAGGGACTAGGCTAAATCTTAATAGTAAACTAGTTTCTCAGTAGTGCTGCAGAAATCAGAAATTCCCAGACTAGTGACGAGAGAGATTCCTCTGGACTTCTGTCCAATGAAGCCAGCAACCTGGCAAGCCAGATTCTCCCTCATGGATACCACGCAGGGTATCCCCCTCTCCCAGGTCTTTGCTCAAGCTGATCCTGTTCCTGAAGAGCCCGTTCACCTCTGTTTCAGTGTATGTGTTGCCGATGCAAATACCACTTCTGTTTTAAACACCCCTAAAGGTTCAACTGTGGCCCCACCACCTTACCAGCTTATG
This sequence comes from Uropsilus gracilis, assembly GCA_004024945.1. Lineage (NCBI taxonomy): Eukaryota > Metazoa > Chordata > Mammalia > Eulipotyphla > Talpidae > Uropsilus > Uropsilus gracilis. Next base: position 3,479 of record PVHY01008237.1, read on the forward strand.
AGAATCCATCTTGCGGCAGATGGCTGTTCACACAAGTCCTCATTCAAGTCAAGGTTTCTGGTTTTTGTCTCTCAGCCACGGAGTCAGAAATAGATGTTACGTTCTTGACACAGCTTCCTCTCCGCAGAGAACACAGTCGTGAGGGCACAGCATGGCTGAGAGCAGGAAGAACGGCTATCTCAGGGGCTGTGTTTCTGACACACTGGCACATACTGTTCACAGTTTGGCAGGTGTTCTGGATCCATATGTTTAATGGGAAGAATAGATTCAGGTGTTGGTTACAAAAAAGGACCGAAGCAATCTATAGCTGCACTAATTTTAAGTAACACAGGGTATGAAGTGTATGTTCCACCCAAATCCCTATCCCTAGAGACAATCACTGTTCACAGACTTTCACCTGCTTTAAAAAAAAAAAAAAACATTTCAAAGATAGCCTTCAACGTCTTATTTTATAATAGGAAGAAACACCTCTGACTTTTTGGAATATTTGAAATCTCATGTTGAGCTGAGAGAGGTAAGAATTAGAAGCATTTTCACAGCAGCACCTGTTGGCTTTAAGTATATGCAGTTTGGTTATAAAAATAATCAAATGTGAATAAATTCCAACGATGATTTTGAAAACTTGGCATCCTAGCTGAGAGAAACTTTCCTGAGACACACCTAACATGCAGGGGGGTTGACAAGAAAGAAAAAAAATTCAAGTTGAATCTGTGATTTCTAACATTAACTAGGCAAATGCTTCAAGCATCCCCATTCTTCATAAGAGCATTTTCGGCCTGAGTCTTATTACACTTCACTCTGACTACCACACTCTACCTGTCTTCTTCATGGACCCTGCAACTCAGCAAAAAATGACATCACCTCCCTTATTTGCTTAACAAATTGTGCATCGATTTGCACATCAGGAGTGGCCAGATATGCTTGTGTTCCTACATTGTCTTATTGAGTTCTCCCTGCACCCCAGGAAGGCAGATGTTTGATGTCCCTCATGCCACTAGGGGTAGTGAACTTTTCCTTTCCCCCACAAAATGTTATGGCAACTTTTTTTTTTTTTCCTGAGACTAGGTCTCGCTATTTTTGCCTGTGGAACCGCAGGCTCACGTTGCCCGGGGTACCACAGACTCAAGCAATCCCCAGCCTCAGCTTCCCAGGTAGCTGGGATTATAGGCGCGCGCCACCACACCCAGCTATTTTTTTTTTTTTTTTTTGGAACTAGGTCTTGCTACGGGCCCCAGGTGGGACTCGAACCGCAATCCCTAGGCCTGACCGCTTCATAGGCTGACAGACACCAGCTACCATGCCTGGCGCAACTTGTTATTTCAACCAGGTCCATCTGGTTTCAAAGTTGAGGTTCTTTCCTGATGTTGGTTCCATGAAAGCTCATGAACAGTTGAAAATACCCCTCAGAGTTGATGTTTGTCTCACATGCCACTCCTAAATTGTACAGAAAACCCCAGTAGCTTCCTCTATTTTTTATAGTTATAAACTTCCTCATAAGCCTCCAACCCTCCAACTCTGCTTACCTCTTGAGTTATTTGCTGTTTAGGTCAAGACTGGTTAAATCCAGAATCTGCTCCCTCCACTCACACCCTAACCAGCCCCTTGATTTTCACTGACACTGTGGTTCACCTCTCCCTCCTTCTAGCAGGGCTGTCGACCCATAGCTGTGGTTGTGGGCTTCCCTGCCTCACTGGTGAGCATTGTATGAGTGCCCACATGGGGAGGTACCAGAATACCACCTTTTCCTTCAAGCCACAAAGTCACTGGGGAGCCGAGAAGGTGCTTTTTGTTCTGTAATCACTTCATGTTGGAGCTGGAGCGCCTGTGTCCCCAGTGGGAACAGTCCCTTGGCCTTCTTTCTGTTCTTTCTCTCTCTGGAGTTCCTTTTTACCTACATGCCCTCACATCCACCCTCTGATTTTAATCTGGGACAGGGGATTTAGGGCCCTTGCTTTCTATTTTTATCTCCATCTCTCACACTAAAAGCACAGGTTTTAAAGCCACCTATCCAGTTACCCTGTGCAAGTTGCTCAGTTTCTCTGCACCTTAGTTTCTCTGTTCCTAACACGAGCTGAAGCTAGAGAGCAACAGATCTGTTTGATGAGAGTATAATGCTAATGTATAGTATTATATGAAAATAGAATTTTTGTTACATTAGTTGGTCAATTGTTGCAAATGGAGCGCATCGCTTTCTTTTCCTCCAGCAACCTGCCTGTAAGTCCCAACCTCCCAGTCAAACTCAAGGCTCTGGGGCTTATTTAATTTGGACAATGACTCCCTTTTCTTGACACAATTTGGAGCAGAGGAGAAAAACTACACTGATATTTGGGATTAAATAAATGATTGACACCAGATCCATTGACATCTTGACAGAGGTCAGAGGTGAGAGGACAAGTAGAGTAAGAGACGTGGGCAGCTGGGAAGAATGGGAAGGCCACGGTTTCCAGCTTTTGCCAGCTTTCAGAACTGGAGCATCGCAGGAAAGTTGGGAAGATCCTGTTTGTCAGTGACTGTTCTGTGCCCTGCAGGCTTGACAGCAGGGTTCCCAGAAGAGAGGTGTCACTTTTTCATATTCTCACTCCCACATCTAGCACTGCCAGGACAGAACAGAGGTGTGAGATACTGCCAGAGAGCTGCAATCTGGGTAAACTTTAACCCTGATGTCACTGCTGATACAGCGTGTCAGGGATCCGTGGACCTTGTTAGGCTCTAGGTCCAGTTCCATTCTGAGACAATGTGTGCCAGAGACCACAAGGTGGTGAGATGTGCTGCTTTCCCCAGGCTTCCCATTCAATTCCTAAAACCAGGCAAGTTTCTTTTTAAAGTGCTTTGCATTTTCTCTTCATTTTATTTAAAATTCCCCAGGAGCAGCTCTATTTCAGAAGATAGCAAATACTCCATTTTGCTACCAAATGCTTTTTCAAAAATTTAAGAAAACATTTTCAAAAATTAAGAGATTATTTTGTGACTTCTACAACTTCTTTTGAAAACTCTTTTCCTTACAAGGGACTGGTGATTCTACTCCCACCTTTCTCCCCAGTGTGGGGAGGGTGCTATATTTGATTGCGAGCATGCAGGCAGAGGTACAAATAGATTTGGTTGGCAGGCAGAAGTCAGGTTCTCTGCAAAGAATACTTCCAGTGATGATGCTTCCAGTGATGATGCACCCCAGGGTAGCTCCAGACACCTCCTTTTCCCACTGAAGAGGGAGCCCCTTCCAATCACTCTGTGCTGGTGTGTGCCAGACACCGCTGGTCCTGTGGACACTGGGCACACTGTCCCCTTTTTTCTGAACTATAGCAATTAGTTTGTAGTTTCTGGTGAATTAAAAAAGTAATGACTTTGTAATTACCTTGAGTAACTTGCTATTTCTTACATTTTTAACTATGCAGCACCTCACAGACTGCCTAATAAATGTCTGTTGATTTGATCTCTTAAGAGTGACTGAAGACTAACACTGTTGTGTTCTGCCACTAAATACCCCGTCAGCGCTTCTGCTGTCAGCATTCTGCTCAAAGGTCAGCAGGGCTCGTGGCCTTCTCTCACCATTTGCTATCTCCAGGCTTCCTCTTCTAATGCCTCTGTCCATAGGGCATCTCCTAGACTGACGTATTTCTACCCAGGATGTGACTGCCAGGCAGTGGGGGAATTTTCTCCATTTTCCTAAACTGCTTCATGAAATAAAATCCTCAAGGTCCTAGCTTTTGTCTTTTCCTGAATTGGCTTCCATCTGTATTCTACCTAAATCAAGGACATTTAGGGAGGATCCACTTACTCATTACATGGCCTCAACTAAGAAAATTGATTTGTAGCTCTAAGTGGCCTGAAAATATACTTGAAAAGGACATTTTGGTGCACTATATATAAAAAAAAAAAAAGGACTTAGGGAGGTAAAACATGATTATCATTCATCCTCCATTTGATTGGAGGGCAATCCTTTTAGAGAAACACCAAAATTCTCAAGTTCGAAGTGTAGGTCTTAGGTCTAGCAGAATCTCAACATGCCTATTTACTTTGCACAGTGACTTCCTAATTCTCACAATAGGATTTCAAACATTGTAATAGTCACAAACTCCACATGTAAATATGGTCAGGAGTTTTAACTCTATTCTTCCCCGTTATACAACCTTGTGCAAAGATCAAACCTGTGGGGCTGCTTACTCCTCTACAAAATGGAAGTATTGAGCTCAAGGGAATGTTACTTGATGTAAAGGACTTAAGACAAAACATGCACAAATTAATTAGCTGTTATCAACACATCTGAAACCTCTACTATTGGAAAGTTACAAATCTTGGGTACCACTGTTTCAGACACATACAAAAACCTAATTAGGTAGACAACTAAAGGAAACATGCCACCTTTCTTACCACATTCTAACTTACACAGAAAGCATCAAGTTTAGGGCCCTTAAACACAGACCACATCATCTCAGGAAATTGGGTTTCAAGGGAAGACTTCATTTCTTGCCTTCTTTTTCCATTGACTACTCAAGCTTCTGCTGTGAGAAATCCCTTCACTATCTTTAATGTGCTGTAACTATTATTTATGCTTGAACTTACATATCAACTGTGCTCATTCCTGAGACTTATCACAATGAACTATGGTTTACATAGGTCTGCTATGCACTAGAAGGCAATTATGTTTATTCCCTGTGCCTTGCTATATAACAGGGTGCCTGCTACACTCACATGACTAAGATGTTCACTAGATACCATCCTAAGCAAACCAAAAATGCTTTTGTGTGTCTTTAACTATTTCAGTTATCCTTTAAGATTTTAGATGTTTCAGAAAATAGTAAAAGTTATTTATTTTACCTAGTCTATTATTTCTAGGTCTTCATTCTGCTAGGTGAGGGAGAAAACAGGACCAAGGTACTAGTGATTATTACAGTACTGTTTTCACTTCATTATCTATTAAGCTTTTAAAATAAGTAGTACTCATATCCTATGTACTAATTCATCTTTTAAATTGAAGTCTTAAGTCAGTAAGAGTTGAGTGCCACAATGAGATATTGCTGGTAGTTTTCCTGATATTGTTCAAATTACACCATTTTGTTTTGAGTGTTGATGCCATCCAAACATGAGAACATAAACTTTGAATACTAAAATGTGACTGATTTTGGCTACAAAAAGAAATTTATCTCAGTGAAAAAAACAAAACCGAACCAGCAACAGCTGCTATAACTTTACTAGAGCTTACTAAGTATCTGTACATTTCACCTTAGTTCACTGAGATAGGTTTATATTATCTTCATTTTATAGATGAGGAAATGGGCACAGCTGGGTTAAGTAATGTGCCCAACATTACATAAGAAGTGGAAGATCTGAGCTTTAAATAAAGGCAAACTAAGTATAAGCACCATGTTCACAATCCCACTAAGATCCATAGCCACACTAAATTACGTCTACTCTATTAACAAGACTAGGTTGCTTTCTTTAACAAATCACCTTTCAAACAGTATGCACAGGATTCAATTAAAAAGATTACAGACCAATCATCACCTGACTGTAAACTTTATTATTTCAGGAAGAAGCATTCTATATAATTTGAGATGCATAAATAGCTATTTCTGGATTACTGTAATAAACATTTGACAAAAATACCAATCATCTAAATGATCATTTATTTAGATTCCATTTATTAAGAACATCCAAAAATAGCTCTTCTGTATCAAGAAACATGTCAAAGCGTAAAATGATAGTTCATATCAGAGAGAGAAAATTCTGCCAGGGAAACTCTAATGAAGCCTTCTTCTCTCTACTATATATTTGACTGATATAACTAATAAAGAAAAACTAGCTTTTCCTTCTATTCCAGTACTTAGTCGGAAAAAATAAAATAAAAAAATAAAGTCTTAGGAGAAAAACTGCTTTCATAATCTCAAGTGTAACAAACAAACAGGCTTCTCTGGGGGAAAAAAAGTTTGAAAGCTTGAAGAGATGAGAAAGGCAAGCATATACTATTAAACATTTCAATAAATATGAAAAAAACTCAGTAATTATGAACATATGGTTTCTGTATTGGAAAATGCAAAATTTTCATGCTTTGAATACTTTATCCTGAAAGCACTTTTAGGATAATTCATTCACTGAGATTCAAAAGTGAAACTCAACAGAAATCATATATACACACATATATAGTAATCTGGCATTCTCCATTTAATTAACACTATACTGTCCCGACACTGTCAGCAGAATGAATCACCTATGTTGACTTTATGCTCAATACTTAAAGTTCAGCAGATGAACATAAAAAGTGATAACTTTTTTGTTTCAAATTGTGAGACCCCTTTCACTTGCTCATCATCATTTACAGAAGTGCAAAGCATTCAAAAACAGACCACAGATGACCCTTTATTTCTCTTGGGTCTTTTTTACTAAACCCTTACATTACTTATGACATTACTTGTTAATACTCTGCAATCAAAAAATTAGGCTTGCCAATTTTCACTAAACTAAATTTAAAAATAGAAAAACGTTAGCTTTCACATTCATTAGAATATTTTAGAATTACTCAAACATGAGAATTGGAAATGTGTGTGCTTATTTGGACGAGAACTACTGAAATTTATTCTCAAAAAGAAAAAGCAGATGTGAAACATTACATTACTGAGACATTCGAAACATGTTGACAAGTTCTTATCTTCTAAACTTTAAAAAAGCTGCTTGTATAAACTAATGAATATCTGCCTGTTATCAAGCAAGATACATGTTGTATCTAAGAAGTCAGAAGTTGAGTTACTTCACTTCTTTCGGCTGCTTCCACCAGATGCTAGAATACTGACAACTCGCATAAATATATTTAATGTATCCATGTAGATTCCCATCATCCTAGAAAAGAAAATTACAACCATTAATTATTAACTAGTAACAATGATAAAAACTACTTAATTTAAGAGAAAAATGTATTATTTGTCCTAGGAATATTAAAAGGAAATTAAAAACAAGATGCAATGAGGAAGTCCTAGACTAGAAAACAGTCAAATATTCTTTGGGTGGATTATCCTCTGACTCTGGCACTACACAATAAACAGCATCTTGCAAATAAACAAACAAAAAACCCTGGGTGAAAGACAATGGAATAATCAAACCCCAAAGAAACACCTTTACAGAAAGGTGTTGAGATGTCTGGCACTTTTAATTATAATGTATGTCCCTATGTATGCCTCCTTTCCCCATGAGAACTGCTACAAATTTTAAGCAACTTCTAAATTTTACATAAAGTTTCAAAGAAAAATTACTCTAAAAATGTGACAGACACCATGAAACCCAAGGCAATTGTTTAAATAAATTACCTTTTTTGCTAGAGAGGCCAAGAAGAGAAAAATGTATTATTGTATATCATTTAATATCAGTTAAAGCTGATTGTCCAAAATGGAATTTTCAGATTTTTTTTTTCAAAATGGGCTCTTCTATTAAAAATGTCATGTCAGTTATATGTATACTTCAAATGAATAATACTTGGCTAGTACTATCTTTTCTTCACTTTTTATAGTCTGTTAGACGAGCTTACTGAAGAGAGAGGATGAGTCAAACAGCAATAGAAATACAAGTCAAATTCAACAAAGTCACTGTTGTGGACTGAGTTCAAAAAATACACTGCTGTTCTAATCTGTTGCTGTATGACCTTATTTGGGAATAGGGCTTTTGTAGATATAGTTAAGATGTAAGTTCAGATGAGGTCATACATACTAGAGTAGGCAGAGCTCTTAACACAGTATGACTTGTGTCCTTACAAGAAAACAGACAAGAGTTGACACACAGGGACATGTCATGTAAAAACAGTCAGAAAAATGGAATAGGATTCTCCCTTAGAGTCCTCAGATGGTACCAACCCTTTCTGACACTATGATTTCAAACTTCTGACATTTAAGAAAATAAATTCCTGTTGTTTTAAATCACTCATAATTTATAATACTGAGCAATTATAGAAATCCCAGGAATCCAATATAGTCATAAAACAAAACAGGCCAAAATGTCCAAAAGACAAATACACCCTTTTGTACCAAAGAAAGATATTATAGAATACTTACGAATTGATGGGATCATATTTTTGAGCTCCATAAAATGGTACTACTTCTGCACGCTTGATGACTTTCTGGGTATCTTGAAGAAGGAACATGCTGAAAAGAACTAATCCTCCATAAATTGCCACTGAGTACAGAGTGGCACCAGCCACAGAGGTAGGTGGGAGAAACATAGATCCTGAAATCAAAAGGAGATAAAACTTTAGAAAAAGGGCTTTTCTATGACTAAATTTATAATTAACATTATTTAATCCCCCCCTTTGGTATAATGCACAGGGAAGAAACTATCCAAGTACATGTACTAAAATTAGTTTCATGTATATAAAGTTCAAAAGTCCATGATACTCATTCCTCATGTGGGTTACTTGCTCACATTACAGGAAGGCTATTGAGTCAAAACAATTTTCATGTTCTCCTTAGTAATGTTTTTCCATTTTAGATGTATTTAGTAAAACCAACAATGATTGACCAACAAATAGAAAATCTAATAAAATTAATGCATATATTTTTGTAAAATAAAGTTTTACTGAGGTTGTACTGGTTTATAGTATTTATAAATTGCATGTGTTCGACACTATCCTTATACATCTATAAAAAATACACTTTGATGACCACTGAAAGTTACTTTCTTTCATCATACACTTTCCTCCATTACCATGTACCCTCTTAGGACATATTTTTCAAACAGCTTTTAAGAATGACTCTTCATAAACCCTTCCACTAAGATACCATAATACTTCAGATGACTTTAGGGTATCATGAACCAAGAATCAAGTGTAAAAGCATAGCAGCTTACCCAACGAGGACGCAAAGACGAGACCTAGGCCCACTCCCAAGGGGGCTCCCATGTTCAGAAATTTCTCACTAGGTGCACACATGGCCACAGTGGAGAGGCCTCCCACAATGCCAGCTGTGTACCATGCAGCTCTGATAAGAAGGGGCCCTCCAAGTATTGTCAGAGGAGCTACCACTGCACCCATCACACCTGGAAAACAAGAGCAAGTACTAAGTAAAGGGAAAATATCACTTCTCACTAAGATTTAACATTACGACTAACAATTAAATGATTGAAAAGTCTTCTTTTTATTTAAATACCACTCCCAAAACTTCATAACTAAAACTGTGACTATCAAAATTCTAAAGCCCAAGAGCAATACTATTTCTTAGTCACACAAACACAATTCTCAACTAAGAGCAATCTAGATTTTTAGGAACTTCACTGAATTTCATGTAACTACTTCGAATCTGAGCATGTAACTAATTTTTATAACATTAACATGCAAGAATTGAGACAAAAAGCCTTAAATTGAATAACTCAAGGTCAAATCTACTAGTTGAACAAGGGAATGGCCTATAATGCAATCTTAAAATGTTGGCTGTGGGGACAGATGCTGCTGCTACCATATGTTACAAGGATATGTTGCCAGTTAGAAAATAGTTTACTTGTCAGATATTTAAACATTTTTATAAAAAACTGCAGTGATAGATTAAAAAAACACAAAATATAAATATCAAATATTACTTCAGTGATGAATAATTTATTCTGTTCCGAAACATTGAATGTTCACAGTTTAACTCGTGGATTAAGTCAAAACTTATTTCACATACTGAAATTCAAAACCTGAGTGCATATTTTGAATCATTTCCAGATCAAGTATTATAGTATACTGTATCTGATAATGATGAATAACTGAAAAGTATTCTTTGCTCTAGGGTTCAGTGGATTAAAATCCTTCTGTAAGATATATCTACTCAAATTCCTAGCAGTTTTGCAACTGACTAAAATTTTAGTAAAACTATTAAGTTCAGAGATTTTTCTAGTAACTTTCAGATAAAACTTTAAATGGTAATGGTAACAGATATTTGTTGCTCAAGTCAAATCAATTATAAAACTAATGAGGATAGCCCAAAATTAATAATGAATGAAAACTGATATTATGCAAACTGGCACAGTCACTATGAAAATAGTGTAGAGGTTCCTCAAAATATTGCCAAACATAACTGCTATATGATCCAGCAATTTCACTATTGGGTTTACAGCCAAGGATTTTAGGATCTCTCACAGCAATACCTGTGTTCCCATGTTCACTGCAAAATTATTTACAACAAGCAAGATATGGAGACTTTAACCTGTCTGAAATGAGTAAATAGATAAAAGATTTTATATATAGATTTCTATATATGGATATGAAAAAATGTGGTATTATTCACTCATAAGACGGAAATTCTGCTCTTTATAAAAACTGACAAATTTGAGGCACTGTGCTACATGAAATAGAGACAAATACTACACGGTATCACTTACATGTGGAATCTGAAAAAGTCAAACAGATTGAGAGTAGCTTTTAGAAGTCTAGGGGAAATACTGTTCTAAAGGCACCAGTTGTGACAAGTCTGAGCATCTAATGTATTCAGCACAGTGATTATAGCTAAACACACTGTATCAAAGAACTGAATGTTACTACGAGGGCAGATCTTAAGTGCATTCACCACAAAAAAAGATATGGGCTATGTGGTAGCTAATTCTATGGTGGTCATCATTTTACAGAGTTCTCAGTAAAATCTTTGGGCTCTAGTGGGTTTCTCTAGGTGGCAAAACTGCAAGTTACTGTATTTTTCACATTTTAGGTGTGTGCCCTCACAGCAAGAAGAGAGCACTGTGTCAATTTCTCCAGATTGCCTGTATCCCTTTCCCTTGACCCCTAACAAATCACTGAATATGAGAGGTCATGGGGACTTCCAGCACATGAAAAATACCCTGAATCAAGTAACTTATATGCAGTAATGACATCAAACTAAAACGGATTTTCTAGGCAGCCAGGGAGAAAGGCTGGCTTAGTCTAAGCTTGACTTAAAACTACATCACTACTTTAATTCAATGTAGCAAGTGACTACAATTTACCAAAGGGGGGGTGGAGAGGGAGGAACTTTACTCAATGGCTATACTACAATCTTGAGAACTGGAAACCTCTCAATAATAAAATTCAGGCAGCAAGGATTTTGGCGTTTCAATGAAAGAATGTACAGTTCACATCAAAAATTTTCACATCAGGTGCCAAAAAAAAAATTTGTATTAACTAACTCATGTTAAAGGCAATTCAGATGTTATAACCTGGAAGGTTTGGTGAAATTCTTATAAAATTTGTCACGTTTTATGATACAGAACATGCACCTAAGAAGCATCTTTTTGTTTTTGGGTGATTATTTTGCCCAGAGAGAGAGAGAGTACTCTGGGAAACCTAAAATAGAAAACTTCTAAATTTCAAAAGTGTTTTTAAAGTAGGATATCATAACAAATATCAAAGGAATACTAAAATCTGTTCTTCAGTATCAGGGTTTGACGGTTTTTTCCCCACTGCTCATGGTAACTTTGTGCCCAGAACTAACAAAATTCTGACCCCTATTATCTCAACCACAAATGTGAAATTCCAAAGATTTTTCTTGCTGTTAATGCTCTACTGCAAAAACTCCTAGTATTCTTTCCAATGTTTTATTGCTGCCTCCTCTTCTTTTCTACTTTGTTTTTAACTTTTCCAGAGACGCCCAATAAAAATCTTTTGAGTGGATGCTTATTAGATCTGAAATCCTCCTAGCAACAGACATTAAACATTAAAAAACATTAAAATAAATCTCTGTATATACTAGATTATTACAGGAGGTAAATGTGATATTGCAGGATGCCCCTGATCTGTTTCAGAACCATTAATGTTTCAGATCAGAGGTCTGGTAATAATATAATGGCAAGAAGTATAGCGAAAACTGGGTTCCCTAAACATGAGAATTATGTACAAGTCATTTACCTGTGATGAATGATTGAAAATATTAATACTGATGGCTGTTTAATAGAAATTTAAAATTAGGACATACCAGAATGTAGTAACCAAGCAAGATGCTTTGCACCTGGGTTCTGATGGTATGGTATTGACTGTACCAGCATTCCAGCTCCCATCATGGCTGCAAAGGTTACACCAATTGTCTGAAATATTATGAAAAGTAACTGATCCTTATGTAACAACACAAGCTCCAAACTCAATTGTCTATCCAGTAAACCATGTTAAAAAATAATAGAATAATAATAATAATAGAATAATAAACCAACTCCTGCATTTTCCTAGCATATTAAAGGCCTCAAACTTCCAGTTTTGACCAAGTTACCTAAAGTATCCCCTACTGCCATAAAGTTCTTAAAGAACTTCAAGTGTATGAGTTGAGCTTTGACTCATAAAAATTTTGCCTTTATATAAAAACTTTACCTTTGATGGATAGAAGTATACCAAAAAAGCTATAAAATTACAGAATTAAATTATAGCAAATAGCCCTTAAAAAGTCATTAATATATTAGAATATATGCATACATACATATATAAAACATGCTGCCTTGAACTATGTGCTAAATGAAAGCCTGAAAAAGAGAAGGTAAATTAAGAGGATGAGAAATAAGGTCTTACATTTCCAATTTCCACCCTCTTAATTCTAAGGGTGACTTGGTTTTCATCTTTTTTATCTTAGAGTTCCACTGTTACAAGTATTCGCTATAAACTATTCCTTTGTGTCACAAGGAAGAAATGTGTATAAAGTGAGAAAGATGAACAACTCTTTAGAAAAATTTAAAGTAGAAATAGAAAACTTAAAATTCTTGGACTGAATCAGGCTCAAGATACCTAGGCCGCCATGAGCAGTTGTCAGATGCTCTCATTCTAAAAACACTTAACACAAAGTTTGACACCACGTGTCTATGTCCATGACCTGTCAAAAGCTGTATCTTCACCTCTGTAATACGTGGTTGGCATTCCAAACTATTTTACTAGTAGGCTTTATCAATAGGGAAGAGTAATCAGATGCCTACAGAAAGGGGAATGAATATATGGCCCAAGGTCAAAAATTCTTTGAAGTCTTAGGAACTAAACTCTTGTATATATTTCTTTTTTCCCCTCCCCAGTTCCACCTCTTTTGTATATTTCACTCTTGTTCATGTAGTCATACTTGCTTTATTAAAAAGCACTGCTTTAAATTACCTGTGATCAAAAGTGATACTCCTGGTTAAGTAAAAATGCCCCCTTATTCTGTGTGTTCATGAAGCTTTAGGCCTGAAGATACATGACACTCATCTGAAGATCGTAAAAATGGCTATACTTCAATACAGAGTACTTCCTTAAGGAAGTATAATACAGTGGAAATATTAGACTTGGAAATTAGATGGATTTGGATGAGCTTACCATGGGAAATTCATTATATAAATTCTCCCATCTTCCCTTCCTTTCTCACACTAGTTGGTCTAGTTTTATCATCTTAGAAAAGCACAATTGATACACTTCTTTATCTTACCCATATTTGTTCTTAAAATTTAAATACAAATCATTTTTGTTGCTCCTGTATATGCAATGACCTCTGACTGCACAGAGGTCAATAGCTTTCTGGAACTTGGCAAACCATTCCCTTTGTAAATATGTCTTATTCATTTTCCCAAAGTCAAATACTCGAGATTTTATGCTAATAAGACTGCAACATCACTTTTTAATGACAACCCCCTCTTTTCCTTAGCTCAAGCTGTACTGCAAAGCAGGACTACCTTGTCTCTTCCAAAAGTTAAAAATGGTTTCTCTTTAATGGTTTCTCTTGATATAAATGTTTCCTTCATGGAACTTCCCTACTAATCCAAGACAAAAATGATCTTTCAACTGATTTTGCACTTTCAAACACTATGATGCAATGCTCTACTTCCTGAAATAATAATTTCCCATAATACAGTCAGATTACAACCTTCAGTTTAAATTAACTTCAGTTTGTTTATTTCTTCAACCAGATGGCCAAAAAATAGGCACCATTACTAAAGTAGTTTTTTTGTTATTTAACAAAAGAACAAATGTTCAAGAAATATTAATGGAGACAAAATCCTATACTGATCTATAGCAGTTATTAAGAATAGCGATAGCACTACTCTATGTTTAAAATGAATGTTAATGTTTTCGTGACAGGTATTTTTACACTGATCTCCTGATATCTACTTTATTTTTTAGTAAAAACAGATGCTGTCTGAAACCTGATATTAATCCTCTAATTTGGTTTCTAAACTCTTGAAGTTATTCAATAACGAATAGCTGACAATCTCAGAATGTACTACTTATTTTGCTTCAGCTGCATTAGTTCTTTATATATTATTTGAACAAAAATTTGTTCATTACAGTACGATACTCTTTTCATTTAATACTCTCCTAATATTTTTAATTTCATCTTTCATATTTATTGGGAAAAGAAAACAGAAACAAGCAGACTTACCACCCATGAGCCTCTCATCATGAAGTTCATAAGAACAGGTGTTCTGCTCATTGCCAGGGCAGACAAAGCTGTCAAACCAATACTTCCTGCTAAGTACATGTAGGTTGAATGAATTCTATCCCTTACATACTGAGGCCAAATTCTGTTAAGAAACACAACAGTTATTTTATAATATTTGGGATGAATCACACTAGTTAGATGATCTTGGAAACTATCACTTTACTTTCCTAAATCTTACTCATTTATCATAGAAATAACTATGTACTTCTTGGAATTAATGCTATTTGGAAAGAGTTACTTCACTTTCATATCAGTTATTAGAATTTGGATTCTCTGGCCAGGCTCCCCAACTTCGTTTAAGAAGTTTCCAAGGGTTCAACTGCTTGAGTTTTACTTTAGGTATCCCCTACTGATGTTGCTTACAGGCTGTTCTTCATCTTGTTTCCAAGTAAAAGAAAGTGACCTCTAGTCTGAGGAGGTAGAAAGATACATTTATTTTTTACTGTGACTTCTTCAGGACATTTTTCAAAATGCCTTACTTCCTTTACTATTGTTTTTGGTAATGGAAATTCAATTATAATTTTTGCCTGTGGAACTGCAGGGTCATGTTACCCTGGGTACCACAGACTCAAGCAATCCCCAGCCTCAGCTTCCCAGGTAGCTGGGAATACAGGCACGCACCACCATGTCCAACTATTTTTTTGGGACTAGGTTTTGCTACGTGCCCCTGGCGGGACTCAACCGCAACCCCTGGCCCTGGCCATGACTTCCGAGGCTGCCGCTTACAGGCATGTGCCAACATGCCCGGTACTAAATATAGTTCTTTTAATTCTAAGCTTAATTCAATTCTACGCTAATTCTTCCAAAATAATATTCAGTGACAGATGTTCCAATGAGATGGCTCAGAGAAACTTCTGAAATATTCATATTCAAGATTCCTTACTAATAAATTGTCATTGGTGTAAATCTAAGCAAAAAATGCATTATTTTTTGTATTTTTTCATTAGTGTTCTTTTCCCTCTCATTATATATTAAGCTTAGTTGCAAACAAATACATAGGCTATCTATTATGAAAAAAATGTAGGTAATATAAAACAAGTACTTGGCACATATATATTCACATTTTCTTCCTGTATGGTAATAATGAAGCCTATTCTTATTCATGTGTATTGCTACATACTTGGAAGACATAAAACATTCCAAAAGTGGCAACGGATAAGGATGAGAAGAAAACTAGAATCTTTGTTCCAACACTGGATATATCTGGAAACAATTAACTTACACAGCCTTTTCAATAGCTCCAATTTCATTAGACATTCCCAAACCATAGTAGCACAATGCTCCAAGACCAACAGCAGCTCCTCCAGCAATAAACCATCTTCCCATCTGATCAACTGTGGAACACAAGATAAAAACAAAGATTCTTTGACTAAAATTCCCAATATTATTGTATTTTATAAGATTCATAACCAATACATATGGATATACAGAAATAGTCTCAGAGTAGAGGGAACAGTAAAAAAGGGCACGACTAAAAAACAACAAAAAATACAAAAAATAGATTTGATCAATACTGCCCCAACAAAATCTGAGGGGGGCTGTATAGCTATATAATTATGGACACTTTGGTTATATATAATGTTTTATTAGTATGAGTATGGGGTGTTTTCATGACATTTTGAGAGTAAAGATGAGAAGTGTTGTTATATACTACATTGTCCAATGTTCTGTTTGCAAAGATAATTTTTTACAGTTAATGGAGGTGAATCAACGGGAGGGTGCTCTAGTTTAAGAGTACTGTCAAAGAAACAATCAACTTCTATGAGATATTCATAAAAATGTTGCTATGATTACTATAATTTGTTTTCTGGGGCCAACTTATTAAAAAGATGCCTTGATGTATGCTGAATGGTGATCTTTTTCATTGTAACGTGCTGACATTCTTAGTAAGATTGTTAGGGAACAATATTCTTGGACTTTGAATAGGTAAACTATTCAATTTCAACCTGCAAAGGTGAAATTCAAACTGTGAACCAAACTGACTTCATTAAGGTACTGTCCTTGAGAGGACAGCCAGTTAAGAGGACCCTTCTTGAACAGCTACACCTTTATTTGCATTTTTTTTCAGTGACTAACCCTTGACCCAAAACATACATAAATATTATATGCTTCAATGAAGAATCTATACATATTCAAATGAGTTTTCACAACAAATTACACCTTTTATAGTTCATGGTAATATTAACTATTGTTTTAAAAATAATGGTCAAAGTAAAATTTTCTCTTTAAGAAATATGATTGGGAACCACTGAAGATAATGTAAAATATCATTGTTTTCTGTGTCATTAGGTCCCTGAGAATGGTTACATCCCCCTGCCCAGATATAGATATCTGCATACATTTTTTAGGAAGTTTTTCATGGATCTCTTAAGACTTCTCAGTGTGCTCCAGCTTAAAAATTAAAGCCTATCACCTACTTTTAAATATCTTTTCCACTGATTGTTCTAATGCTGCCTCTTTAAGTTCTGGACCAGTTTTTCCACGGCGGACCGCAATTCTTGTCTTGGTGGCATATTCCTGATATACATGAAAATAAAGACAAACATAACAAATCAGAATGTTGACATTAAAAACAAAAACAGAAGTCCTTGTTACATTATAAACTTTACATAAAGGTATCTGGTACTTTCCATATAAAAATAAAGCTTATTAGCCAATCTAAAACGTTAAAAGTAGACCCTATCTATACTCTAGCTTTAAAGTGATTCACTAAACATTTAACTCCTTAAATTTCAGAACTGTTTCAAAAAACCATCTATCGCTAGAGATATAATAGTTTAGAACACTAACTTTAAAAAAATCAGTATATACTAGTTGCATTTTTTTCAACAGGAAAACGTTTGGGTATAAGAGTTCCCAACAAAACATGAGAGGGATGGATATTTACTATCTCTATTTTAGTTTTTTTTCAACAGATCATTTGAGAGAGGGAAAAAAGTTGTCTCCATCAGTTTTTGTCTATGTCCTTATCTACTGCTCATGTCCAAAATGTATGAGCCTTCTGATTTGAATGTTAAGAGAAATTTATTATGAAAGGAAATGGATTTCTCGCTAACCTAGCATTTTACCATTCTCCAAATAAGAGCTGAAATGCATTATCTTCGGGGCTGATTAACAAGTTAATGGTCAATTGATCATATTCATGGATTTTCAAACTTTTGATCATAGGGTTCATGATTTCTTTGTTGTACATTCTGTTCTTAATCCCTCACAAGTTAGTATAAATTATTCTTTGAAAGAGAAACTCCAAGAACTGTAAGAAAAAACTACAGCTCTTTTATCTCTTTTGTATTTAAAAGATGAAACAGAATGATACAAAATGACTGGGAAAAACTGATTTTGAATAATATCAGGGTTAACTGTTGAAACAAATCAGTAATAGTAGTATAGAAACTTGTTACTATCTTTTATTCAGACTATTTTTACCCTGTTGGGTGTTAACAGCCATTGAGTCTTTGTGATGGAATTCTTCACAACAGGGGAGGCCTTGGTGAAAGTTGGGTGGAAAACCCGGGAAGGTAGGGTCCGGAGACACACAAGTCTTGCGGCCAGCATGGTGGTGTACCAGGTTAACTAAGCAGATCTTAAATGCTAAAAACAGAGATAGAAAAAAAAATCCGTTAGCCAATAATGGGAAGGACACACAGAATTCAAGACGAGGAAGGAGCAACCCATCTTTTAGTAGAAAGGATGAGTAACATGTCCTTTAAAAATGCCAATGACGAATTCTCTGCTTACCCCTGATAGTTCAAGAAACCCATGCCATGGACTCCGGTTTGCAACAGACTACCCAATAAGGCTTAAATCCCAGCTTGAACATAAACTGACTGTATAAATTATGTGACTCAAGCAGACTGTTTATTTCTTATGAAAATTACAGAATGTGTGACAGCTTTTATAAATTTGGCTCTGAGTTCAGATTTACACTAGCATTCAACGGGAGAATTAAAAAGTACTCTTTTGAGTAGAGGAAAATGCTAATTAAGGACGAGAAAGAGAAATCTTCGAGGCCATACTGCATTATAAAGGTATAAAACAGCAAGGGAAGCCAAATGACAAATTTATACTAAACATGCCGAATAATACTTCTCCTCAAAATAAGACAAATATTCAAAGTACTAGAATCATGGGGCACAATTTAAAATGGAGATTCTTGGATGGTTCCCAATGACACAAATTCTAGAAAAAGGACACAGTATTAACACGTATTCTACCTAGCACGCCCAAAGCTGAGAATTCTTGCTTATAAAAACACCTGAATGTTCTTCCAGCCTTGCCACAAGATCTATGAGGGTGCACTACACCGGGTCGATGTCCTTTGGGAAAACACCAACTGGTAGCACTTTCACCCTATTACATCATCTCAGCCTATAATGACTGTGTATCTCCCCCAGTCCTCAGGCCACTTAAGATGCCCAGGTCAGACAGTGACCTCTACGTCGTGTAAAGGAACAGGACGGGAATGGAATCTTCTGGCACGGGATAAAAATGACCTTTTACGAATATCTGATCCGAGTCTCAGGCGGCTAAGCAATCAACTGTATAAAATGTTACCGACCCGGCACGCTTCTGTGAGTACTGATGAGCTCAAGCGTCGAACTGCCCGAGAAAGTTCACCCACCTCATTAGATGAGAACGAGGCAGCGAGCCTTATGCCTCCCAAAGTCAAAGCACATTTTTACAACACCCCCGCCTCAGACACCCTCCTAACGCCCAGGGCGGTGAGGCTCTGGAGATGACTCAGCACCCTGGCGCCCACGGAGAAAAACAGTGAGGGCGTGTGGCTGCCTACCTACCCTGTCCCAACAGCCGCCGCCGCCCCCATCCACCCGGTCACCCGCAAGACAACGACCCTGTCGCTCCGCGAGGTTGTGACGCAGCCAGTAGCGCCATCTCCTCTGGCCCTCTCGAGACGCAATCGGCTGCCCCGTGGGACCAGGAGTCAGTATTAGAGTGGAATTTGGTGCCTGTTGGCCGAGAGAAGCCCTACCTCACAACCCGGTCACCTCAACCGCGTAGTGTCCCTTCCGGACCGATGAAACGTACCTCCTTGACCCTCAATGCACCCCTTACTGTCAGTGCGCGCGCAGCTCTTCTAGCGCACTGCGTGAGGTAACATCCGCTGAAAACTCTACGGACAGCCAATCATAAGCAGGGTTCTGACGGAAGGGGCGGGTACAGCAGGGAGGAGGGCGAAGTTCTTGCTTGGGGGCGTGGTCAGTGGGTGATTGGTTTTAGCAGTAAACGTCCATTTTCGATGTGGGCAGAGAAAACCTTTTGGGCTTTAGGACTGTGGGCAAATCTGGATCTCATCTCGGTATTTATCGCAACATTTTCATTTGTGGTTTTTACGACTGTCTAAAAACTGAAAGACAGTGTTGTCAGAACTAAAAATTAATCCATGGCCCCGTTCCTTTCCTTTTCGCATTACTGTGCCTTCTGAAAAATTTATTGTGATATAATCTATATATTATATATATAGATATAGTGTGCCAAATAGGCTAATTTCAGACGAGCCAAGCACCTTCATTGCCCGGTGACCTCGGTAGGGCACATTTTCCCGCATCCGTTCCTCGTTTAATAAGACTCAGGCTCTATCTTTTTCTCAGGGTTGTGCGGAAGACTAAATGTTTCATTTGCTCGGAATTTGAAAAGGAAGAAGCCATTTCTTCATTACATAGAAGAATAAATTTTTAACGTTTTCGTTTCACTTCGTTACCCATAAAGCAACAAAGGCTCAATTTGTATAACGCACTGTGCTAGGGAAATATACAAATGAATAAAACACAAGGGGTACTACTGTATTTGCAAAACAAAGTCCTTGCCCTTAAGACTTATACTCTGAAGAAAACAAATTGGATAAAATGCTTGCAGATGATAACTACTGGAAAGAAAAAGCTGGGTAAAACCTTAGAGGGATTCAATTTAGATAAGACGATCTACAAGTAAAGTTCATGAACTTTATTTCTTAAGATATTGTTAATTGTGACTTATGATACTCCTTTGACCATGTAAATCTTTTTTAAACAGTTTAAATTATTTATTTATTTGTACATATATTTCACATCATTGTAATCCCCGGGGTCACCCACCACCTGCCCTCCCTGGTCGCTCCAGCTGGTCCCCCCACCTGTGTATTTCCGTTTGGTTGTCCATATATTAGTAAAACCTGACCATGTAAATCTTAACAAATACATAGGTTTGTGTTTGTTATGTTAGTAATAAAACAGTTCAACATCAAGGCAGTTCTTAATACTGTACTCTGAAAATGAGAGAAAAATAGTGAAAAAATCTGTCACTTAAGATGGCAAACAGATCCAGCTTGATCAATTTAATCTTCAAATCTTCAATCAATTTGATTAGTTAACATTTAGGTTCTTTGTTTATAACTCCGAGTGATACTGTTTAGTTTATAGCTCCCAGAGCTTACCTTAGCCACAAAGTAATTCACTTGAATAAAGAAAACAATTTTCAATTTCAAGTAATTTAAACTTATTCTCTTCTTAAAGGAAGAAACATTTCATTTTTTTTTGAAGAAACATGTCTGATTTCTTAGTTTTTCTCAAATATTATTGTTTCCACAGGTATCACATGTTTTGAGCCAGCAGAGTAACTTGATCATATCACTGGGAAGACAGGCCAAATTGGGTGGGGAGAGGTTTCATCTACAGGAAATAAATTAGAAATTTACTGTGTTACTGCGGGCGTGAAACATCACCAGAGCCATGGGAGTTGGTACAATTTTTCCCTGCCCTCATTTCATGGCACCAACATCTCAGAAACTTTGGATAGTAACCCCCTCTATGCCAGGAACTGGATTTTATAAATAGAATTGCTGAGGGAGAAAAGAGCATAGAAGATATAAATTGAGATGAAACAAAGAGAAAAGGGAGACATGTTAGGTGGCTTTGGCAAGTGGGCTCTTCAAGGATGGTAGCAGTCATCTTGACTTCATTGTGAATTATCCAGCTGGAACGATGCATTGTGAATTAGAGATTTTTCTCTCAGTCTCTGTAGCTTTGCTCAACCAGTTGCTTGTATTCCCTCTTGGGAAGTCCCATGAACTTGTTCTCCTGGTGACTTTGTAGTTTTGTATCTGGCCTATCTGGTTCTGGTTGTGATTGCAAATGTTCAAGCACAGGTGATAAAAGGTGGAATTAAAATACACTAGACGAACAGAGAGGGATTTGTGACAGATCTTATGTCACTGAGAAATTTACAGGATTAGAGTAATTGAATATAATTGATAAAGTGAAGGCAGTCACTCAGGATAATCTCTTTATTACGAATTGAGTGAAATTGAATGGAAAATTATATCATCGTTTAAAGATAGGACATAGCTAGAGATAGATATGGGGAAGCAGATTACTAAAACTTCATATGAAATCTAAAATTGTAACCTCTGCTTCTGAGACCTTGGAACCCAGGGCAAATAATAGGAAAAAAAAAAAAAAGACATGAACCACAAATTCCAATGCTACCGTGAAAGGATTTCAATCTAAAATGGAACCAGAAGATATGAACTGGATGCTTCTATGCATTAGCCCTCAGAATGTAATTTAAGAGGAACTTATGAACTGAAGAGTGATTTCTATAAATGTTTAATTTACAGAAGACTGAGACTTATCTCCTGACCAATGAATATCTCCCAGTCCTCAGTCAATGAATTTACTGCTTAGACTCTGATTGACACCCCCTTCTCTGCATTCCTTACCCTTTAATATAGCTCACCCCAAGTTCTAAGTAAATTGCAATTCTTCTATTTCAGAACAAATTCAATTTATGATAATTTGAACTTGCCTCAGTTTACCTCTTAATTAGACACTGTATTCATCTCAATTTTTATTAAAGGTTATTGACTGGCTCTGTATTTTTAAGCTGCTAGATAGAGGAGAAAAATCAGAATCATAGCATCCATCCATCCATCCATCCATCTATCCATCCATCCATCCATTCATCCATCCATCCACTCATCCATCAGAATTTTGTTACATTTTAGTTAAAATAAATGACCCCACCAGACCGTCCTATTAAGAGAGATGGTACAGGTGAGAGGATGTTCACAAAGACTCTTCTGTCCTACCCAATGAAGTCTTCTCTGCTTACTCTGTTCGCCAGCAGAGAGTAGGTGCATCTCCCTGCAAGACTAGGGATGTTTTCAGTCAGGGACAAGCTTGTAGCTGCTTCCCCTGTAGTGATTGCTGTGTGGCAGGAAACAAAGAAGTTGATCATTTCAGGAACAATCGATTTTGCTTAGGAGTAAGCAGGAGTCTTATGCAGGTGACCTCAGTGGTGCTGATTTGGAAATTCCAAATTGCTTGGCTTAGTATTAAACTTTTGGGAGAGGTTGAAACTGCAATGAGATATTAAGTCTGACTGGAACCTCACATGAAAGACTCCATTTTGGCCCTCTTCCCCCCACCCCCCAAAAATTTCCTCTTCATCATATGCAGCTGTCTGTGTCAGACTGTCCTACTGTCTGTGCCACTTGGCATTTCTTCTGTCTTCCTTGAACTATTTTTCCTTGTTGCCAATTGTAATGTCAAACAGCCTGTTTGTGATGCCACTTGTAGTGTAAGCTTCAGGCTCTTGGTTGGTTCTTTATTGGTTTCAGCAGTTATACAGACATACCAGGCATGCCAGGGCCAGGGCTAGGACCAGGCCCAGGGGGTGATGGGAGGCAGGTGAGTTTCCCAACCCCCATCCCAGGAATCTTCACACTTTCTCCAGTCTCTTCTTCTCTTGTGTTCTCTGTTTCAAGCTCTTTCTTGTGCTCCCCTCCCAGCAAGATGCTGTCCTGTTATCGCTGCCTCTCAGGTCCAGGTGTGCCCACTTACACACCCACTGGGATCAAAAGCGTACAATCATGGGAGGGCACAATATCACAGGTGTTGGATATAGAAGCAATGGTGTAAAGGCAAAAACCCTGAAAAACTTGACCCTACATAGTCTGAGAGTTTGATCAAAACAGAGGGTATCAGCACCATTCCCAGTTACCCCCTTCTCACAATATTTTTTTCGGCGTTTAGTGTGGTTTTCATAGGTCATTTAGATCATGATTTTAGATTCATCTTTCATCTCTTCACTGTTTCCCTGAGGTTCCACTCTCTGGGAGATTTTTTTGCTTACCAGTTAATGACTGAACTTACGCATTTATAGCTTTTGAGAGTATAATGTACACAGTGGTGAGTGCAGGGGACTATTGAAATTATAAACAGGATAATTCCCAATGCTTGTGGTAGGCTAGAGGGTTAAGGTCGGGTTTCAAAACTCAAACCAATCAAAGAAATATTTTGCTAAAGCAATCACCCTTTAAAGTAAAATAACGTACCCAGTGATCCTAGTAATGGAGTCTCAAACTTCTTCAGAGGTATTAATCCAGGTACAGCACATGGTATGGTTTATAACAGACACATCATTGCTTAGCTAAAGGATAACCAAGGTCTTCAACTAAGAGTTGTAGATAGGGCCTGAGAGTCTAAGGGTTTTTAATTGGTCAAAAGATTTAGCAGCAGATTCTGCAATAGCTTCAAATTTTAGTTAGTGGTTACAGTTACAGAAGCCCAAAAATCTAAGAATCTGCAGATTATACAGCTGTTTATTCTTGCCTTATGTCCCTCTCTTTATATAGCAATAGAATGCAAGCTTCCTTGGTTTTGGAGATGCTAATAAGAAGCAGAGCAATGAACTTTCAGAGTAAGGTTGTCTGACACAATAGTGAAGAGAAACACCGGGAATCAGGAAGAAGTTGTGGCAGGCAAAACTACAAAATCAGCATCATGAAAAATCCCAATACCCCATTTAGCAATGACCCAAAAAAGGTTAAGACATTATATTGCCAGTTTAATGCTTAAGTGATAGAGAGAGAGAGAGAGAGAGAGTCTCTATATCTCTATATATAGCTGTCTACAGCTACTTCTCTTAGTCAACTTGGTTTGTAGGTATTCAATATCTACACAATCTTCTTTTGTTGAGAAATGCATACCCATACTTTGGAATCTCTGAAGCCTGGCTGTTATTTGAGTAGAGAGGAGGACTTGGTACAGTCCCTTCCAAGGAGATCAAGGGCAATCATTGTTCTCTGATTCCAAATCAGAAGGATACAAGAAAATCTGAAATTAGTTATGAGAGTTGTAGTCAAATATTTGAGGAAATTAGAGCATTTCAGGATCTAATCCAGTTTTCAGGTATATAACAGAACCTCAGGGAAAATAGAACTGAAATCTACCAATATATTTTACCAATTGATGTTGTAGTTAAGTGACAAAGGGTTCTTAAACCCAGTTCAGTTTCATGATCTTAAAGTTATCAGAAAACTGTACCCTAGAATACTTGTCCTTTCCACATTTTGTTTTGAAGGTGAACTGCTTTTGTAGGTGTACTCCTATGCTAAGATAATAACTTCTCCCAAACACATGAAGCTTAACAGTGGTCAAGTTTAAAGAGCTGAAGAAAGTTGATTAGAATGCAACTGACAAGACAACTCTGGGTATGTCTGTGATAATTATTAGAATTACATGTAAAGACATTATTTCAGGGCATATCAGATTTCTAGGAAATTTTGCAACTTCTTACACTTATATTAATACCTGTATAGACAAAACATAAAGAGCACTTGGTATTGTGTCTTATTTGACAATGCTTCACATTAAATAAGCCTAATTATTTTAATAACTCTTCTAATAAAGAGAAAAAACAAATCTTCTGAGAAGTACTGGGAACCTTTTGGAAATTCTGTTAGATTTAGGTGAAAAAGACTTCATTTAGAACTTGATTTTGGAAGTTTGTCAAAATGTCAGAAGGTTTTGGATACTTTAACTAAAAGCGTTCACAGATCATTGTGAAACAACGTAAATTATTAACCAAGGCAACCAGGAAAGACTTAGCTATGTCAAATATAAACATAGCTTTTAAAAAATTCTCATTGGTATATCTATATTTATATATTACATCATTGTGTACCCCAGGGTTCTCCCATTTCCTTAACGCCCATTAACCATTTTAATCTTTTGTGCCCTCCGCCTTCCCTGTTTTCTTCCTTTTCCCCCCTCTCTGGTTCTGTTGGTTGTTTCAAATTTTTCTTATTCGTCAGTTATAAACATAGCTTTTAAAAGGGCATGAAGCACATGAAAATATTTTGGTAACACAACATAAGTAGTTAAGCTACTTAAAAGGTAAGAAAAACTTTCTACAATATCTTATCCAGAGCAGACAACCCAGTCTATTTATCAGATGAAAGAAAATCAGAGTTTTTACTTTTATAAAAGTTTCCTATTATTAATGTTTATTTAAAAGGACTGTATAGTAACTCTTATTCAGCTTGATCACTTCTAAGATTTCTTTTCTGAAAGTCCTCTTCCACAAAACTTCTACAACTTCATTTGTGCTCAGATTGTTTTTTACTGTGCTTTTAAACAATCAGCCTCATTTTAGAATGGTATTTTTTTCATTTCCTTTATTATTTCTAGTAACATTAATTATATATATTAATTATAATTCTTGGTCCTTAAAAGTCTCAATTCTACTGAGAACTGAGAAGCACACATTAGGATTTATTCCTACTGATGTCATGAAAGTGGGCTGAGTCCTGGAAATTTGTAACAGCAGTGCATAAAAACCCCACTCTTTCTAGTTAGAGGCCCTGGAGAACAGGCTCCTGTGAATTTGAAATAGTAGGAGAATCATCACCCCCCCCAACTCCCACCGTAAGAACAACACAATTTTATAGTAAAAATATCCTTCAGAAATTAAATAAGGACTTCCTTAAATAAAGGAAATTAAAGAGAATTCATTGCTGTTAATGTACTGTTAAGGAAATATTGAAAATGTTTATTTAGGGAAAAGGAAACTGATAGCAGAGAGAAACTGAAATTTCAAGAATTAAGGAAGAACAACACAGTTGGTATATAATTAGATAGATATAATGGACTTTTCTTTTAGTCCTCCTAAGTTCTTTTAAAATATATTTGAGTATGAAAAGCAAAAGCATAATAGAATGGGGGGTTATTTTTTAATTTTTAAAATTGTTTTTATGTTTGCATATATGTTTTCTTTAAATCATTGTATATCCCAAAGTTCTTCCACCCCCATGCCACCCATGAGCCATTATCCTAATCTCCTGTGCTCATCCCTCCCCTGATTTCATCCTTTCTCCCTTCCCCTCCCTTGCTATATGCTTTAGTTCTGTTGTCTGTTAGTTTTAACTTTCTCTTGTCCCTTTGTTTTCCCTACATCCCACATGTAAGTGAGACCATCCTGTATTTATCTTTTTCTTTCTGGCTTATTTCTGCTAGTATGATACCTTCTAGCTCCATCCATGTTGCCTCAAATGATATGAGTTTGCCTTTTTGATTGGTGAACAATATTTTATAAAGGGGGTTTTAATCTATATGATAGAATAAATATGACATCCAAATAGGAAATGCCCTCATGTATTTCTTCTTTATTCTTCTACTCATAGAACTTCTTACTCTGACAAAGCAGATACCATATGTGTGGGTTATACCATTTCACCCCAGCAATTCTCAAATACTAGTTGTGTATCCTATAATTCAATTCAGTGTGATGCTATCTATCCAGAATCAGATCCCAGAGTTTGAGGCCTCAGTCCCACAAACTTCCCCAAATTTCAGATACTACTTCGAAAATTTCAGGTATAAGTTGTTTATCAATTGTTACCAACTGGTTATAAATTGAATGTTTTATACCCACCTCAAATCATTGACTGTAGACCAACACTAAATCCCACCTTCAACCTGTCAATGAGAAAATTACTACTAAAGATACACAAACTTACACTGGCAGGTATGAATCCTGGCAAGTGATTCCTGGCAAATACATTAAAATTGATAGTTCCTGATAACATCAATTGCTGAGATCCTGTGACAATTTGGTATAACATATCTCTGTAGGATTTGGCTTTGTACTTCTTTGCCTGAACTATGCTGAAATTCTCCTTTCCTTTCAGGCCTGGAGCCAATGAGGGATGGCATAGTGATGAGATTTTCTGTCTCATGTAGGCTCAAGGAATAGTTACTGAAAAAAATTTTTAATAGAGCAAAGGTTGATTTCAAGAAAGAAGATTAAGT
This sequence comes from Uropsilus gracilis, assembly GCA_004024945.1. NCBI lineage: Eukaryota > Metazoa > Chordata > Mammalia > Eulipotyphla > Talpidae > Uropsilus > Uropsilus gracilis. The sequence continues at coordinate 30,930 of PVHY01008237.1, forward strand.
GGCACTTGGAGGTTTAAAATACTCAGTCTCATTAGTATGTATCTGCCCAAATGTCACCACACCATTCTCCCTGCAACGATGCCCTTCCCTTCGCATAAAAGACTTGGCAGGTTTTTCACTAATTCATGCAGCATCTTCATAACCCTTCCGATCAGGTCCTACACTTTATCCTCAACTACATCTGTTCTGTGGTCACAGGACATAAGAGATTCTTGTCATAGTGGCATTTTGATTTTATATCCATTACTTGAGTTTGGATTAAAAGTTTCAGTATTCTCTGTGTAGGAGAGATGAAAATAACCAATAGGCTCCATGATATTTTTAATGGCTTTTGTTACCTTACTTGGATAAGTGCCAATTTTTTGCCTTAACAACTGAATACCATGATAATCTCCCAACTCTTTTCTCTAGACCCCTGTGCCATCCCGTGCCACTGCCAGTAATGATTTGAACAATTGTGATGCCACCACATGTCTGGAAAAGAGGTTATCTATACGTTCATGAAATATGTGAGCAGTTTCAGAATCCTGTTTTGAGAGTGTGTCTCCTGGGTACCACTTATTATTGCATTAACATCCAGTAGTAAACAGATGGTGCTTTAAAAAGAGACAATTGGAGAGAGTCTAATGAAGGCGCTACTTGCAAATATGTGTGCTGGGGTACACACATATGGGGATGGAAAAGCACCCTGGAATTAGCAGCAGGGGAAAGTTAATTTCACTCTGAGCCTGGAGGGGCAAAGGGAGAAAGGTTTGTGGATCCTGGCAAGAATTGCAGGTATAGAAGAGGGATCACCAAACAAGAGCCATGACCATGGCATGGAAGGATGAAAACCAGGGTGGTAAATATTCCAACCTCTCACCCTCTGTTCACCTGTAGATGCCTTCCAACAGTTGGCCCCAGCTCTAAGCAGAGGGAGCTGGCATAATGATCATGGAGGCCTGCCTTCCAGTGACCATGGTAGGTTAGAATGCAGATCCTCAAGTTTCTCAGTTAAAATAAAGCAACTTGTATTCTCCCAAATTCCTATATGGAAGTTCTACTGTATTTGAGACCTCTAAGGAAAGATTATAGTTAAATGATATCATGAGAATGGGGTCTGCTAGGACAAATGCACTTATAAGAAGAGGAAGAAACCCCAGAAACAATCTCACACATTAATACTCCTACACTCATTCTCACACACTCACATTCTCCCACTTGTATATGTTCAGTCTCATATGCATTCACACTCACTATCTCAAACTATCAAATTCTATCTCAAAAATTCGCATTTTCTTGCTTTCACACTCAGACATCTTCTCACTTTCACATGTTCTAACATTCTTACCCTCCACACATTCTTACTCACACTCTCATGAATACTCTCATGCACTCTCACACTCCCAGTCTCCACACTCGCATGCTTCCACATTCTAACACTCACACTTCCCCACTCCCCACATTCTTTACCCTCTCACACATATCACAACCTCATATTCATCCTGTCACACTCTGTCATATCCTCTTATTCTCATGCCCTCTGAATGCAGTTAAAAAATTCAGGAAGAAAATCTCACTAGATACCAACTCTGATGATGAAATTCCTAGCTATCAAACCTCTACTCCAGAAATGTGGGGAAATAAAATATTTGCTGTTAGGCTATCCAGTGTGTTTTTATGGCAGCTGGAGTAGACTAACAAGTCATACGAAGAGGAAGATTATAATATGTTTTCTTGTGGTTCCTTTGAAGATTAAGTGATATAGTATTTGTGAAGTACTATGCAGTGTACAGTAATTAATAATTGATACTTCTGTTATTGACATTGAGTTAAATTCTGAGTCACATTTGATGAATTTTAGTACCATTCTCTTTGTTTTGTTTTGGTTGTTTTTAGCATCAATGACCTTTCTTGAGGTAAAACAGATAGACCAGACCTTCATTCGTTAAATATCATATGTGGTCTAGAATACCTTCTTACTTTCTATTCGTAACCTGCTTTTGTTAAAGTCAACTCCCCACCTCTCTTTACATGTTGAATTAATCTCATTTTAACATTTATAATGTCTTAGTTACCGATCTTAAACAGATGGTTCTGAACTCATTCTATAAATAAAACTCATTATTCTATAAATATACATTACACATTTATAGATATGGATACACATATGTATATTATTAGTGTATGTATTCATGTATGTGTATTTATTTATTTATTTGGATGAGTCAAATTTCCTTATGAAGTTCACTTGTTACATTTCAAATAATTTTGTCAAGTCACAGATCCAACAGTATTTTCATTTTTATCTTCTGTGTTTTACATCTTGCCTTGCTTGTCTTTTTTGTACATAAATGCTTACGGGTAGAAAGCACTCATTTTATATCATTTATATGTCAGTTTCAAGCATCAAGATACAGTGATAGTTTTCAACAAATAATGAAAATCCTTTCAGGTAAGAAAACGTTCATATTTTAGGACTTGGTTTATTTAGATTTACTGATGGTAAGTGACAGAAATGAATGGTTTGCTTGTAATAAAGCATTGTCAGATAGACATTTCAGTAGCTGGCAATACTATCAAAAACCCAAAAGTGTGGGCCCAAATGGATCTTTATAAAAAGGTTAACAATGGAGAAATACTTTCTTAGCTATTAAAATCATACTGTTGGATCAATAATACAGAAAGTAGTCTAATAGTTTAAAATTTGTTAATAGTTTAAAAATTGTTTAATAATAGCTATAGCTTACTGAATTCTACTATGGACTGACTTTACTGTTGGTCATTTTACATTTCTTCTGTTTTGTATATTGTGACTTCAGGAGCTTGTTTTCTGTGTTTTGGGGATAAAGTATGGCTGGATGGGTTGAGGAGTGATGAGGAGAAAAGGATGTTGATGGGAATGATATCTTATTTGGAACAGGAAGCTTCAGGCTTCTACTCTCTGGTGGCTTGACAAGTAGGTGAAAAGACAAGCACTTAAAATGGAAGAAGAATCAGAGAAGCATCAGATTTCCTACCCACAATATTGGATATAGATGTCCAATCCAGTGGAGCAATGATTTCAAAGCTCTGAAGGCTGAGAACTGAGGACTGAGAATTTGATACCAAGCAAGAAAATAAACTAAATATGAGTAAGGGCAGGAGTTTATGTTGGGATATATTCCTGGCCTTTCTTCAACTCTGCCTTGGTAGGAGTGGGGGGAAAGAGACTAGCACTGGAGGCAGCATTTCCTAGGCTCTTGTATTGTTTCCTAATTGAGTTTAAGCAGTGAAAGTACAGGAGGGTGTTAGAAACCAGGGTATTATTCAACCAGTCCCTATACCCTAGTGGTAGCTGGTTTTTGTTGTCTTCTCTAAGACTCTAATTTTTTCTGTCTTTCCTGACTCAGGTCAGTGATCTACTGACCTCACCTATTGTTTGTTCTTCCAGCCTACGAATGGTTGCGAATGTCCACTGACAGGAGTATTTGGTTTATCTCCCTCCCTTGTTTGATTTTTCAGTTTTTTCATTATTTATGTCACCAATTTTGTCCAGTCGTATTGTTTAAATGCTTATGGTGGTTTCACTTTTCTTTTTGGGAAACTGTTGCAAAAGATCTTTTCAAAGATTTTCAGAAGTGATGGGATTGAAAAGTTTATCTCTGGTATAACCCTTCTTAGGAAATTTCATGATGATGTATTCTAGAAAAGCAAAGGAAGAATCAAGAAAGAGGCTGGATACATCCCAAGAGAGAAAGAGGGCTCAGTGGATCTAATCCAAATGGACAGTGAAAATCTAGGATAAGAGCTATGTTGCAGGCCAAAAGGACAAACAAGAGTACAGAAAGCTTTAAAAAAATAAAAATAAAAATCCCCCTCCCCAAATAAAATCAATGTAAAATCACAAGCTATTATGACCCAAATTTGAAGCAAAATAAAATGTGTAGTGAGTATAAATACAGTTATTAGAATGTAAAAGAACCCATTTCTCCTTGATGCAAGAATTATTCTCTTTTCCATGTCCCAGCATTTGTGACAGAAGATTTACAAAAGAGGAAATATAATCTCACTTGACTTTATAGTAAAAAAATTTACAGTCATATTAATGTAAATGCTGTTTATTGATTTTTAGCTCTTAAAGTCAACCTAAACACAAAGGATAGAAGACTTGATAGTGATTGAAGCAGAGATATAAATGTTAACAACCTTGGTACTATAAAAATAAAAGTACAATTGCTGAAGGTCAAGGGGGGAGGCAAGTTGATAAGAAGGAAAGTCTTCTTTTATTCTTTATTTTCATGAGATTTTAAAAGACATTGAAATAAAGCAAAATGTTAAAATTTGTACCACTGAAAAACTATGTCCTCCTCCCCTTTTGTATAATCTACACTATTTTCTCAAAAACATTTGTTTACTTTCAAAAAACAAGAACAGGGGTTCTACTTTCCTGAAATTTGGAGAGAAGTAAGCTCCAAACACCTCATTAAGAGGCAGTGATAACTATGAATGATCATGAATCAAGCCTTACTGGTCAACTGATCTCCATTGATTTATGTAATCTGCCTGTATTTCAGTTTCTTTAATGTGAAAATCAAGATCTTAAATAGTATAGCAATCTACTAATGGCTATTCTGAGGATGACATGAGTTAATCTATAGAAAGCTTGTGAAATGATATCTGGTATGCCTGTATACTGCAGATACTGCAAAAGTGCTATTATATTATCACAAGCCTATTTAATTATTTTGCTATTCCCAGTAACCATTTGCCTTATTTACTTATGTAAGAATTTATAGGAATTTAGAAATAAAATTAAAAATTAAAAAAAAAAGTCCTTAGTAGAAAAAAAAATTATTTTTCTATTCACAACTGTGATCTCACCTGATGATATATTTCCAAACTGTCCCTGTGCTTTTGATACAGTGTATCAAAAATGGGAAACGGGAAAAGAGGGCAGATTTTAAAAAAGGAAGGAAGAAAGAGAGAGAGAGAAGAGAATGGCAGACTAAGAAAACAGGCCCACATAACCTGGCCAGGGGAAGCCCCAAAAAGAGTAAGCTAGTAGTAGCAAGGAGCCACATGGTGGGAGAGTGGCCAGCAAAGACGTAGCTGGTGTGAAGTCAGATGCCAAAATGGCAGGTGGGGGGCACGTTGGGGGGAAGGGGTGTGTAGGGGGAAGGCACGTTGGGGGGAAGGGGTGTGTAGGGGGAAAGCAGGGCCTGCTGAGGACAAATCTGGTGAATTTGGCTAGAAGCAGCCAAAGGCTGGCCTAGTAAAGAAAAGCGCTTAAAGGGCAGCACAGCAGCATATTTAAAAAGCTGATTTAAAATCAGCAACTGTAAAAAAAAATTTAGAGCCTTAAGGAAGCGGAGCAGCACGGAACACTGCAGAAGAAGCGAAGAAAAGACGCCAGAAAAAAATTAGACTTTGCAGGAGTGCCTAAAGTTAGAGGGGCACCATATTAGACATGTGTTTAAAACTTTCAAACTAAACGGTTTACTTGGGGTAAATTAACTGGCCACTTGTGGCATTAAGGACTTTTCGTTTTTTTCCTGGTTAATTTCCCTTGTTAATAAAACCCTGTTTAAATTGCTTTGTAACTTTAGCAACTGCTGTGCGGGGCGAGTGATGCAAATCTGTAACCTTGTTAGTTAAAAGTTTTTATTCTTTTTAGCCCAATTACACTTTCTTTCTGAAAAATTGTCTTTTTCCACTTTTCCCTTATGCCCCATCTTTTTATTCCCATATCAAACTTTCTACAAAGACCAGTTCACATACCACTTCTCCACGAACTTTTTCTGATCTTCCCAAGGATCTCCTTACTGTACAGCCTGATGGCATCTCATCTTTTCTATTCTGTTTCCTGTAATTTATATACACATGTATTTATTTTTCTGGTTAGGTTGGGTACTTTTGAAAGACAGGCGAGTATTTTATTTCAAAGTAATTGGCAGAAATCAAATGTGCCCAGATTTTTTAAAATACTCATTTAATTGCATATTAACAAGCTAGAGAAGAAAAGATTAAGTAAACTGGTATCATAGTTAAAAGGGCTCAAGATTCTTTCCCTATCTGGTAGGATTGTTGTGTTTCACTTTTGTTTTATTCTTATAACAGGCTGGGATAAGGCCTACATAATAAGCCACATTTTCCATTTCTAAGAAGTCCTTAGTAGCTCAAAGCCAAGGTTCATTAGAGCACCACTCTTTGTTTATGGAACAAAGCCCACAGTTTCCAACACAAATGCTGACTCATTCCTTTGTGATGTTTGATCCAGTTCAATTGTTGCAGAAACTGCCTAGTTGCTGTGGCACAAACTTCATTTGTTTCTCTAGGTGGCGCCAAATGTGCACGTTAAAGTCACACATTGTCTGAAAATTAACCTGGCTTAGACAAATAGAATGTTCCTTGCTTTACATTCTTTCTCTGCAGCTTTATACATTTTTGCATTTTTTATTCTTGGAAAGTTTCCTTAAGCAATGTTTTGGAAAAGCTGCTCTCAGGTCATTAAAACAGGTCTTTTAATATCGACTCATTTTCAACATCTTACGATAATTTATATTTTAAAGAAAATATTAATAAAAACCCTACATTGTTTATAGTGATTCTGGATCTATTATGTTATAGCATTAATTTAAGCCAAGCACGCACTAATCATACCTGGTTAAATGAAGAATGTTGATTATTAATTTAATGGAAGTACTCCTAGAATTTCATGTTTTACATTATTTCATGCTTAACCCCCCTGCTGCCTTTCTATTATACCTTTAACTAAAATGCTGACATTTCTCCTTTCAATATTCTTTTTGTATTAAGAATGTGAGCTTTTGATATTATTTGCTTGAGGCAATAGTTTATGTTTGAAAAATAATTTACAGAAAGGATTTACAGAAATAATTTGCAGGAAGGTAAGCATCTTGTGCTTTGGCCCATGAGTCCAGGACCTAAAGAAATCTAGCAATGAACAAAATGAGATGAAGTAAACCAGAGTTAATGTTTATTTTCTGCTTCTTTTGAATAATGCATTCCTGAAGTTCTTGAGACACATATCCAGTTACACACACACACACACACACACACACACACTCTAATACACATTGTATATATGGAAGGTTATCATTTTGCTCATTGATAGAGAGGGGGACCACATCAGAGAGATCACAATGAATTTGGACAAATGTGCAGACAGTATATGTGGCACTGCCTGCAGGAGAAGGCGAGTCACATTTCTACAGAGAGGGATGTCTTCTTGGGTGTTCAACCTCACGAAATCCTCTGATATGAAGAATCAGTGTTTGGTTAAATATTCTGCTGTCTTTAAAATATTCAAAAATTATTAAAATTAATTTCAGGGCTAGAGTGCAGAATTATGATAGATGCCATAGTTTACGTGACTTTTTTCAAGATTTTGAGATTGAATGAAATAGAAACTCAATTGGAAATTTCCTGAAAATGGCTCTACCACAGGGTCTTGTCAGTGGACTATGGAGGGGCCTTCTCTTTTGATCTTCAGCAGATGGCAGCTGAAATTTGGCTGCTAACGTTTGCTGAACCATATTTAAAGGCACACACTCAACATGTTCATGGTGAAAATTTTTTTTTTTTTTGCTAAGGATTTTAGGCACTATTCCAGAAATACTAGTATCATCTCCTCTGCATTAATGTCCTGAATGGATATATGAAACATTTTGTCAGGTAGATGGAGCACATTCCCTTGCCATTACTGCTAAGTAAGACAAAAAAATAAAAATAAAAAAATAAAAAGGTAGATTTGAGTCATCTATATATATACAGATTAGCATAATTGCAACAAACCTATAATTGCATTAGGAAATAGGATGCTTTAGAAATTTGGAACTGAAGCTCATAACCACATTTCTGGTACCCTTTTGCAGAAAGAAAAGAAAGAGATGACTTTATCAGCTGTTCACATGGCTGTGTTCATCAGCAGAAAATAAATGAGTCTGTGCTTAATACAATTTCTCCTTGGAGTGAGCTTGCACCAGAGTTTTTTAAATTAGATCTGGGGAAAATTCTGAGCATGACATGGCTTTGCCTCCTACTCTGCATTCTAGACAATTTGCCTGGTATGTTACAAAGCGTTTGGGGGACTTTTCTTTTGCAGCTATACATATTTATATTACTGTATCTATTTAATAAAAGAACTTGCTATGTTCCAACCTTTATAATAAGTATTTTAACAGGGACACATGGAGACAGCACCCATTACCACCATGGATTTGCTAGGAGAGTTTCTGAGAACACTATTGAATATTTAGCATGGGCTTTCTGAGCCTTGTCTGCTAACAAAAGCAGAGTAATACTTCAATCCAATTTTTAAAAATGTACTAGTTTTCATCATTCATTTATTTACTCACCATTTACTATTTATTCTTGGCTTGTACTTTAGTAATATATAGATGTACTTGAAACTTGTAGGCACAAAGCCTTACACTGGCAAAACCTCTAAATTTGAGGCCCTTGACAGTAGTTGGAGCTACAGAGACCTTAACCTTCTTTGGCATGACCCTTTCAAGAAGGGAAGGAATTTGTTTAAAGTTCTAGGTTTTTAGTATCGCCTTAAATATGCAACCTCTTTTGAGGCTAATTTCAAACAAAAATGTCATTTCAGAAGTATAAAGCTTCCTATAGCAGATATGAGCAAATAGTTTGCATATTTGCCACAAAATTTGAATTATTAACATAGTGAAGTAGGAGGATTTGATCTCCAGTGCCAAGTTGTGTGTACTCATGAGCTGGTATCTCTGACTGATGGAGTAGGACCTTTCATTTAGAAAATTTGACAGGTTCCTTATGAGCAATCAGGTTTCTGTATCATTTTATTACAAAGCAATTCTTTATCTTACTATTTCTGCAAGTGATCATGATATTTCTTATATTTTTCACAGATTGTGGTCAGTAAAGGCAATTTAAGACAAGTGGCATTTTTAGTCAATTTCAGCTCTAGTTACAAACATCTTTAAAATAAACAGTAGGGTTAATATTTTCTTTCTTATTTAAAGTTCCATTAATGTCAACTATAATTCAGTTCTTATATAGTAAAAAATCCATTTGTAATTTTTATAGTCTCATTAAAAAGTGATTAAAATAATAAAGGAAGGTAATATGTAAATATTTGGGGAGAATTTATCAAATAAAACAGGTATTCCTATAGAAATATAGACTAAAAGTTTATTCTTTGCAATAAAAGCACTTATGAAGTGTCTGGGTATCTGTTAGTTTTTTTGTTTTTAGTTCTCTGTTATGAAATATTGGGTTCAGGAGGAATATTTGTAATTTGGTTTAATTTTTGTCCTAAAAAGGATACTGCTGAAGGCTGAAATGTCCTGCAAGTGACCTAAGTTATTCCAGAGACTTATATGAAGTAACTCTAGAATCAAAATTAAGAAAAATAAATCAACCCATAACCCCAGTGGTTAGATAGACAGTGTTAATAGTGTACTCCTAGAAGCTTTTCCATCAGTGTAGATTAATAAGTATTTATTTATATATCTACTTCTTTCTTTCATCTATCTTCATGTTCTAATATTTATATATCATTAAGTCATTTTACTGTCCTCAGGGCATTTTTACGAGCACTGTACTGGCTTCTTCCATAGAGAGATGTAGGGAGAGGGAGCTTCTGATAAGAGGAACACCTCCTATCTCTCTCCCTCTTTCCATGGTCCACAGAGGGATGTTAAGAAAGGGTTGCGAATTTTCTCCTCATCCTTTCATCCACTGTCTCTGAGGTTTTTTCAACATGAATGTGAGTCTGAACTCCTCACATTTACATGTGCAAGTCTACCTCAGTAATTTGGAAGACAGAAAAGTAGCACTTAAATTCTAAAGGTTGGAATCCCAATAGGGTATTCTCAAAGAAGAGGGTTGTTTATCTGATTGTGAACAATTTCTAGAGGGGAGTCAACCACTAGCCTTGTGTGTAGTAGCTGTGATTCATTTTGTCTAGGCAATTTTGCCTCAGTATCTGCCCATGAATTGCTCATTGCTCCACAGTGCTTTCCAGGATCCCATGAAGAAGGTATTCAATGGGCTGCCATCCTCTCTGGCCTGCTGTGATTGCTTGTCTGCTCTTGTGGCTTCTAGTAGCTTTTTTTCTCACTCCAGTGAGAAGTTTCCTCTTTTAAAAATAAACAAATAAATTGAAGATGGCCATCCTCTCCCTTCACAACCACAAGAAAAAGGAAAGGGAGGGAAAGAGAATTTCACATAGTGCTTTTCATTGCTCTCATTTTGGATCCTTCAGTTTCTTCCAGGTCCATCTGTTTGTACTTCCTGCTCTCTCTAGGAAAGCATTGACTTTTAAAGATCTCTGGGAAGGCTTTGGTAACCCCAAAACTCAAAAAATTGTCAACATAGTTATATCCAAGCATGAACCAACTTAATCAATCTCTAATGAGCAGGGTTAATGTCTGTAAAGGAAAGCCAGTTTGACTGTTTGCCAAAGCCTGGAACTAGGAGTCATTTTATTTGCCATCTTCACAGACACCATGTTATTAAAGTCATGCACCTATTAGAAATCCTTAAAAAAATTTATTTCCCCAGGGGAAATTATGAAAAATTTAGAATGGCATATTTTAACTACTGAATATTAATGCAACCTTTCCTAACTACTAATAAAAGAATCAAATCCCTGTTTGTGAATATATTAGAAAGTTAGACCAGGCTGTTTCATATGCACAGTAATTTTTTTCATGGTGACATTCATTTTCACTTTAAAATTTAGACAGGATTGTAATGGAACTGATAAAAGCAGAACTATGCACTTTGCAAATGTGCATAAGTGTGCCCATTTTTGGCTTCCTAAGAATTGATTGCAGTGTTTGCATTTGAGATGAGTAAGTTCATAGTCCTCAATTCCATGTGTGACATACACCATTATAGGGTATTACTCTCCATCAAGTTTCAATTAAGCTGATGGTATAATTAAGTTGACTACCTTGACTAAACTATGACATGTCATATGTCATAACTTGGGAGTCCCAGTGAATGGATTGGAATTATATTGATTCAGTAAAGACTGGCAGTTTAGGAATTAGGAAATTGAATTGGATTTTAGTCCTATGTCCATTAATAAAAAAATCAGGCAATTGTCTGTGGGCCTCATACGTTTTGAGTGTGTGAGTCTATATGAGAGTGTATGTGTGTATGCTTATAAAGAATGGTGCGAGGGAAGATGTTAGCAGAGCTGAAACCTTGGGCATGTTATAAGCAGTGGTGGGACATAGAGATACACAAATAGGTCAGGTTAAGAGCTGTTATATGTTATACAAAAAGGGATTCTTGCTCCATGGTTTGTTTGTTTGTTTTTCCCTATATCCATCATATAAGTGAGACCATCCTGTGCTTCTCTTTTTCTGACTTATTTCTGCTAATATGAGTCTTTCTAGTTCCATCCAGGTTGCTGCAAATGACATGTGTTTGTCCTCCTTGATGGATGCCCCGGGATACACAATAATGGACTAATGTAATATAAATATAAATACACATATATATGCAAAAAAAAAACCAAACAAACCATTCACCAGATATTGGAAGAGACCAATGGACCAAACAACGAACAACTGAACATCAACTTAACCAACCAACAAATCACAGAAAAATGGGAGATGGAGTGACTGGAGGGGGGATATGGAAGGGGGAGGAGGGATCAATTAATGCATAAATGTGACAAATCAATAAAATGAAATTTTCAAATAAAAAAAGGGATTGTATTTTACAGGTACAGGGGAAACACTTATCTAAATCTTTTAAAAAAATAGTTTTTAGACTTATATATATAAGAGTTGCAAAAACTGTACAGTCACATGCTATTTGTCCAGCTTCTTTTAATGTCAACATCTTAAATTGAAAAGGCATAATATGATATGTAATTATATATTTATATATAAAGTCTATTGAGATTTTTATGTTTTCCTACTATTTTTTTTGGTTGCAAAACTCAATCTAGAATACCATATTACATTTAGTTGGTATGTCTCATTTGCATTCTTTAATCTGCCAGATTTTCAGACTTCTTTCACTTTTGTGAACTGTATGTTTGAAGAATACCAGTCCGGTATTTTGTAGAATTTCCCTCAATTTGGTTTTGACTGAAGTTTGTTCATGGTTAGATTGAGGTTATGGTTCTTTTGTCAAAAATACTACAGAAATGAGTTGCCCTTCTCAGTGCATCAATTCAGATGGTACCTGATGCAGACTTACTTTTTATTAGTGATGTTAACTTTATTCACTTGGATAAAGTAATGTAATGACATTTTATTTGTGGTGAAAATATTTTTTCCTTTGTGATTACTGAATATTTGGGAGTACATTCTTTGATCCTACACAAATACCCTGTTTCTCCTTAAATTTTTACCCACTAACTTTGGCATTTATCCAAAGATCTTACCTGAAATTTTTATTACTCTAGTGTTCTAGTGATGATTTTCAGTGTCTATTATTCCTTCCATATTCATATTTATTAACTGAAATTCTCGAATGAAGTGTCACTGAATTATTTCAGGAATAATGGGAATGTTGTGAAGCTAAAACACTGATGATAGATTGGGAAGGGCAAGACTGGAGAAAGACACACTATAAATGTTTGGCAGTTAAGAGCTTGTTCTTATCTTAATCAGAGCAATCATAGCACTGTTCTGAGGGCAGGCCTTGTAGAACCCTACAGGAGGTAAACAGGAGAGACTGTGTACGGATAATCTATACAGTGGATTCAGAAAAATGTGGGTAAGGGATAGGATGATACCAGGGGAGAACTAGTTTTGGAGAGTGCTATTATGTAGTCTCCATTTTTATGAAGTGATTGCAAGTGTGGAAATCTACAGTCTTTTAAAGTCCCCTTGATGTTTTCATGAAAGAAGTACATTAGCACAGTACCTATGTCTGATAATGAAAGAAATCTGAAGGGGACTTCCCCTTCTGTGTTGAAAGTCAAAAAGCAAAAAGACCGTGAGACTTTGTTTTCCAGTGACTGTTCTGGAGGTAATGTCCATTTGGAGGAGCAGGAGTGGCACCTCCAAGCTCCCCCCCAAGGGACTATTTTATAAAGGTGTGCACCACATTTTAGCTTTTATTATAAGTGAGTGTAATTTTAGGCTTATGTGTCAGTTGGCATGATTTGGTAGGTTATTTTTTTGTATGTCAAAGAACCTTCAACAGTTTTTTGCATAGAAATAATAATTGATTCTTTGCTTTATGCCATTTTGACTTAAGAAAGTTTTCATACTAATGCTCTATTTTCTGATAGTGGGAAATCTATATACTATTTATTCTTTATACATTTATTTTTTTCCTTTCTTTATATTAAAACACATACATGTATACAATGTTATTTAGTATTTGTTGGTATTTTAGATAATTTTTCATTCTATTAGAAATGAATTTGCTTCATCCAACTGACAGAGAATCATCTACAAGCATTTTGCAAATTATATTCCAATTCAACGTGTTTGGATTAAATATCTGACCCAGGTCTGTGTGCTCAGTGGACAGGTGAGTTTACTTCACTTGATCTAGTTCCTTAGTGCCCCCAAACTTCAGTCTTACAAAGGTTTCATCATCAGTGAGTGGGGAGTAAAGTGAAAGGAGAGGGGTTGAATCTATCCCCATGTGAGGAAAAACAATTAAAAACACACATCCTATTTACAGAGGAGCAAAAACATCTTTATATAACATTACTTTAGCATAGAGGTCAAATTTTCTTCATTAAATTAATTAGTGGAATTAACTCCTCTATTTCACCTGAAAGAAATATATTTGCCTCTAGAGCCTGAGGAATCAAGCCTGGAATATGAATCATTTGAGTTAAAGTATAAGATATTTTGAGTTTGGTCTAGTAACTACATTTGTAAGGGACTTCTTTTTACTGTAAAAGTGATGCAATAATATTACAAAAAGTTTAAAAATAGAAAATCACCTTTAGTCATATTAGCATAGTTACTCTCCTTTTTGAATATTCCTTTTTTTCTATATACATCTATATATTTACATATATAGCTACATAATTGCAATCATATGAAATATATAGTTTTATCTCTGGCATTTTAATTGACTCATAGGTGTTATTCTTAGTTGCAATGTCTTTTCAGTTGTTCCTTATAATAAGTGCGCAATATTCCTCAGAGTAGATGTGCCACAAATTCATTAAGTATTCCTCTATAGTAGGATATTTAGCCTGTAATTTATCACTATCATAAATAAGGCTGTATTGAAATGTTGTATGCCATGGTTTTATCTCTATGCATTGTATTATTTTCTTAGGATACATTGTCAAAAGTGAGATAACTGAAATAGAGGGAAAGAACATTTAAAACTCTTCACATATATTTTCAAATATATATTTAAGAAACTTTTTAAAAGTGTTTGCTTAGCATGATGTCACCATCTGAGGTTTGTCCAGTGACTGGGGGAATAAGAGGTCAAAGCAGGGCCAGGTGGGAGGGTTTCTCCATGTGGAAAGAGGTGAAGGGCAATGTAAGTTATAACTAGGGATTTGCTGACAATAAAACTAACTGAAGCTGAAATTCTGCTGTGAAGTTTAAGCCAGAGTTGAAATTCTAAATAGGAGAATCAAAAGGAAATAGGACATCAAAAAAAAAAAAAAAAAGGGTCAGAAAGAAGTCTTATAGACACTTAAAAGATTGAAGAAGCCGTGGGGTGCAAGAAGCCAAAAGGGTCATAGAGTCCAAGGCAATTGGAGTTCTTTGTTTGAAATCAGGTTGCACGTGTGGCACCAACCTCTTTGGAAAGTTTGAGACTGAGAAATGACACTGAGCATGACAATAATTAAAACTTAGTTTCAATGTTTGTTAGATACCATGTTTTTCTTGGATATCTTATTTAATATTCATTACAACATTAACAGGCTCTATTATTACTTTCACTTGAAGGTGGGAATGCCAAGCGTTAGCAGTGAGCAGGCAAGTGTTTTTCTGAAGACGACACAGTGGTCAGTGGAGTCACTGAGATTCTAGTGACTAGAATCAGTCTAGTCTGTCTAGAGACAGTCTAGTCTAGAGACAGTCTAGTCTGTCTGTTGGCTGTGTTCTGCCCCCCGCCACACTCTCCATTCTGTTGGTTTCCGCTTTGTGAATATAATGGGGTGCAGTTACACCTGCTTCTTTATTTCATTTATATTTCTTTAGTTAAGAAACTTATCTTATTTAACATTTATCTTATTTAACCCTTTTAATATAAGTGGGCAATAGAGTCATTTACACATGTGAAAAATGTACTCACAGACAAGGTAAGCATATTCTGAATTAATATTGGGCCAGCACAAGACTGAGTGAAGACATTTAGTTTTTCAACTCAATAATGTTTGACTAATACTGAAGCTACCTACTTTAGACTATTCATTATTATAAATATTTCATCTTTAGAAATAAAAGATAACACAGTCAGGGCTTATTATTCCAGTGTTCTGACAAGTTGTGCATAGAAGCAGGTCTCTTTAAACATAACCCTTATAGATAAGGAAAATTGTCTGTAAGGTAGAGTGCACTGGGGTGAAATTAAGTCTCCCGCAAGAAGCCATGGAGGCCTTGAACAGAAAAACTAAACGCCTGAATTTTCATTTCTTTACTCACATTTTCCAAAAATTATAAGGAAGATGTTTCAGTTGCATAAAGGAATTTGGTTTTGAAACACCATATGACTTACTTTCCTTTCTATTAAGAATTTTATACTGTTTAGATTAACGCTGCAGGAACTTCAGTTTGGAAGCACTTGAAAGTTTTCATTTAAGTTGTTACAAAATGCCACAAAGCTTAGACAAACTGAAAATCAGTGACTTCTCTTGGGTTTAATATGGCAATAAGGATGCAGCTTAGAGAGACAGGCATTTTCAGAGTCATATTTGAGAGCTGTTTACCTGGAAAGGGAGTCTTGGAGTCACAAACTGGTTTGAATGCATTGGTGGAAATTTTGGCAAATATAAATTGAGTGTGAACTAGCATGGGAACTTCAGTTTTAGAGGACCCCTACACTTTCACAAATTTTAGTTCCTCAAAGAAGAAATTATGACCTAAAAGAAAAGAAAAAAATTAGAAATGCAGATCCCAAATGGAGTCCTTCATATTGGTTCTCCACGCAGATTTAATACCTATTGTGGTTTCAACTAGTCTCACAAGTGTAATCCTAAACCAATGAATCAGCAATTTCCTAATCTGCACCACTGGATAATCTCCATGATTAGAGCCCTTGCCCTGAAGGAAGATGACTTTACCTGAAACAACCTTTTCTTTTGCTAATAACTTGTTTCTATCTACTACTACCCTGTATTTTGTATCTCACCTTGTTACATCTAGTTAGGTTGTTGTCTATATTCATAAATCATTAAATGAAGTCAATTAGATGTCTAATCTTAAGAATTTTATATTTTAACAGGTGTTTACAAATAATCTACTTTAATTACTAAAACTCAGATTAAAAGTTAAAGGGTGGAGATTAATATTAAAAGATATTTGTAAACATATTTGGCAGGGAGCATCTGTTAGGAGGTCTGGACATTTACTAAATGGAGGGTAGTCCCACATGGCAGGGATCCAGGGCATAATCTGTCTTCACAGGGATGACTGGAAACTATCTTTTCTTTCAGCAGAAGACTTTCTAGCCTGGTGTTGCTGGAGAAGAGGCTCTCAAGATACAAATTCTGAACCAACAGCATTAGCATCACCTGGAACTTGCTAGAGCAGAGAATCTAAAGTTCCAACCCGACTCACTAACTCAGAACTCTGAATCCAGCAATCTCTTTAGCCAGCCTTCCAGATGTTTCTGAGCCTCTGATTATTTAAGTCTGATCATGGAGCACATTCTAGGCATTTTCAAGAAAAGATATTCATTCTCAGGTATCTCTTGTACTACTGACCATGTAGGAACATATTTGTTCCCTAGACAAATTATAATACTCTGGAATACAGGATACACCATCTATAAACTTTAATGCTCAATGATTGGTCCAAAAGAGAAACATCAGCATCACCTGGACTTATCAAAAATGCAGAATCTTAGCTGGGCACGGTGACTCGTGCCTGTATGCTTCAATCTATGAAGCGGCTGAGGCTAGGGACTGCGGTTCGAGTCCCACCTGGGGCATGTAGTGAGACCTAGTTCCAAAAAAAAAATGGGCATGGTGGCGCGTGCCTGTAATCCCAGCTACCTGGGAAGCTGAGGCTGGGTATTGCTTGAGTCTGTGATACCCTGGGCAACGAGAGTCTGTGGTTCCATGGGCAAAAATTGCAAGACCTAGTCTCAAAAAAAAAAAAAAAAAATGCAGAATCTTGGCCATTACCCCGATCTATGGAATATCAATCTTCATTTTAGCGTGATCTTCATTTAACCCCGAGTATATTAGTAGACACTAATTGAACAATTGGTTAGTGAAAGAGCTCCCTAAGAAAAATAAACATTAAAAATTAACTAGAAAAATAAAAGCAACCATTTTTGGAGAGGTTTGTACAGTGGGGTCCAGGACCCTCTGGTCATATCTGGAGGGAGCATGGTGCTCCCTAGGAAAGAAAGCCACCTGAAGGAAGAAAAAACCATGAGAAGTCTTCGACTATTATAGCCAAGGACATGTGGTTAGGAAGACTTGGAAATGTCACCTCAGTTCTTGTCTAAGTCATAGACTTAGAAGATGTTAGAGTCCCTTGGATAACAGACATGTTGCATGTAAAATCTGACAAAGTTGTTTCTGCAGCACGCTAGGGTATGAGCTGCACACCTCTGACATTCTTATAATAGAGTACAAAGCAAAAAGGGAGCCACCATTGTGCAGCAGATATTTAGGGGTTCTAAAAGTTCAGCTGCTCTGGGAGGGGAACATCTGGTAGGAGTCAGGGACAGCAGCAGCACTCAGATAGAGTAGGAGTGTTTATGCATCTGAGATATACCTGGGGACTCCAAGAATCCCTTAAAGTGCCTTGTAGGAGCACAGTTCATTGAAAAATGAGGTTTATTGTAATCCCAGTGTTACTCTACTAGCTCCCATGAGTTGTAAAAGGATTGCAACGTCCTGCTACTATTTGAGAATGTGTCCTCTCTCATTCTGATCGCTCTTTCAACTATTCCTTTGGCTAGGCTGCAGAAACATCCAGAATTCAGATAAGAAAAAGCTGGGGGGAGCTTTGTTTGCCCTTTGATTTAATATGTTTCTTTGCATGATTTCCTGAATTTTTAGAAACAAATTCCTTAGTATCTCCTTGAAGTGGATGATGTGGGTCAGTGTATTTGTTAAGTTCTTTGTGCTGTCTAGGTTTTATCCTCTTTGAATAATAGAGTTTGAAATTAGTTGAACTCCAAACTATCCAGGTTCTCAGCTTTTATCTCATACTTTACAAGTTTCCCCATAAGAACACTGTATTTGCTTTACAGGACTTTGGTTGTATGCCTTCTTTCCTCCATGGAAAGACACAGGTAAAGTTTAAATTACAGTTAATTGATAGAGGCTGAGGAGGAAGATAGAAAATTTAATTAGTTTCCCTGCAAAGTAATGTGTATTAATCTGACTTTCTACACTTGAGACTACCATATCTTAACTTAAGGTGCACATGAAATGTTCTGTTTAAATATACAGGGTCTTAGTCATTCTTCTAGCTTATTTTCTGTCTAGACAGAGAAGAGAATCAAATCCCTTTTAAATTATAAAATTGTTCTGTGATTAGGTATCATGATTCTCTCTTGAGGAACTCACGGAGCTTCATAAAATACTTAACACTTGTTAACACCTGATTATTTGGACTATGGAGCAGAGACTGGTGCCCCAATGCTGCCTGCCCTCAGCTCACCTGTGCTTTTAACTGCATGTGATGAATACTCCAGGCTGACCACCTTCACTTCTTTCTGCCTCGGGTATATTTCAAGTGCAAGGAGCTTGCTAGATCCTCTTACTCAGGCCTGGAAGATTGAGGGAATTGGTGCTCCCATGGTAACTGGCAGTCACTGGGAATAGGAATTAGTAGATAAATGTCCCAGTTCCTGGAACTGGACAGAGGACTCTGTTTCTTTTCATTTTTAATAATGTAAAAATAATGTACAATATGAAATGTGGAAGCATATTAATACAGTTTTTTAAAAATTGAAGTTGAACTGTTTTACACTCTTGCTAGTGTTTGACAGTCTAGGATTCTCCCCCTTAGATGTAGTTGCTGCAGTACTTCACCAAAGCACTGGTAATCCTCCACTATAATCCACTGTGTTTTCTTCCCTGCCACTTCCTGCCCTTGCACCCCTTTTTGCTGCCTTTCTGAACACTAAATCCACCCCACCATCATGAAAGCAGAAGATTGATGTCAACTTTCAGGGAAATTTGCCTTTTGTTTGGTTTTTCTATGTTTCACATATAAGCTACACTATCCTGTATTTATCTTTATCCTTCTGACTCTGAACACCTTTGTTTATTGCAGCACATTTACAATAGGCACGATATAGAAACATCCTTAGTTCCTCAAACCAGATGATGGGTGGATCAAGAACACACACACACACACACACACACACACACACACACACACACACACAAATCACATAATGGAATACTACTCAGCAATCAAAAAAGCTAAACTCGTGCCATTTTCAGCAACATGGATGATACTGAAAAGGAGTGTAATCAGGATTCTCAGCTGCCCTAGCAGAATGGAACCTTGTTGCTCATGGCAATGACCCACTTAATGAAGAATTCTTCAATGGTTCTTTTTTTCCTGCTTCTTTTTCCCTTTGGCTTTCTGGGATCAGTTCCCCCCAAAACTATCTGAACCTACATTTTTATTTCAGTGTCTGCTTTGGAGAAGCTCAAAGTAGAAGAGTTGAGCAAATTGGAGGATTTTTATGTTAATATTAATATAAATATTTGATTAGCATTTAGCCATGAATATTCATTCAACAAATACCTCTAAGTACCTTTTGTAAAATAGAACTTTTGCCTTCAGGAACCTTGCACATACTTCTTTTAAACCTTACAATAACCATGTGAGTTAGGTGTTATTTTTTACCTCTATATCATCTATAAATAATGTGTTGGAGGATTCTCCACTCTTTGGAGGATAAAAACATAAAACAGTTTAATCTTCCTAAGTGCTGCTAACTTTTCTCTGATGGTAAGGGTGTTACCAAATTTCATCCCAGTTTTATAGTTTTCAGCCACTTTGTCTGATTAAAAATCTCAGTCTGGTTTTATAACTCCTGCTCACTTTAAAACGTCAACCTCTCAATCAGCTCTGAATTTCTTCTTCCCTTGGCTGCATATTGGCAATGCTTGCAGAGCTTTACAAATCTTGACCCTTGGGCCCTGCAGCCAGCTATGCTGATGCCACTGGGCTGGGATGTGGTTTGGCTTGAAAGCCTCTGGGTGATTCTAAAGAGCAGCCACGTCAGAGTAGGGGAGAATCCTCTGCTCTCCACTTCCCTCTGCTTGTCAATCTAGTGCTGGACTCCACTTTCACTGTTTGTCACCATTGATCTTGCTCGTTGTTCATAAGCTCAGAGAGGTCAGAGAGGACAGGCAGTGTCCAGTAGGACACAGGGATGTCTAGCAGCTCCGTAGGAGTATGCTTATTAGATTTTACTGTACTACTAGGTGGCCTTCACCCTTCAATTTCCCCCCAAAACTTAAGAGCTCTGACCTTATTTGGGCTGTGGGCATGATTAAGTCTATACTCTACATCTTTTGAGTTCAGACATTGTAGGGGTCATTCCAGGTATCCTCTCCACTTGGCTACTCTGCCTGCAGTCCTAGTGATCAGGCACATACCAAAACACATGATGTGCTTCCTTTATTTCTTTCTTCACCTGCACACTTGATGGGAAGTCCTCTTGAGATCACCTCCCTTGGCTTCAGGGAGCAGAGCCAGTAATGACCCTCCCCATACAGGTCAGTTAAGGAAGCAGATGTCTCTCCAAAGGAATTCTTTTGCTCCTGGAGGTGTGAGGGGCATATCAGTAATTTTGGAAGGCCAGTGGTAGCTAAAGTGCTGATGAAACTGGGTATAAACAGGGTAAACCAAAACTAAGCAGGGAGACAAATACAAACACCAATGTCTGTAGTCAATCAAAATGCCCAAACGAGGACAAGTCACTGTCTGTGGGTTCTTATACCCACACACACACAATTACAAGACACCTCAAGTTCCAACAACCATGAGGTTTAGTTTACAAGGGAAAAAAAGAGCTTGATGTAGCCACGAGGGGCCAACTGCCTCACCCAGACAGTTTTTACCAGATAAGCAGAGTGCTGGTCACCTATTAGCAAGAGCGTTGGGCAGCAGTGATGCTCACGAGTGGTCACCAGGAGTGCACCACCAACAAGCAGCGCTTAGAGACACCAGGCCCAGGACCTTTATTGCGCCTATCAGGCAATGCCAGAGACAGGGCAAGGCCCTGTCTCTGCAAACATCTCAGCTTCTCTTCCTCAGCAATTGGCTGCTGGATGTGGCTGCTAGTCCCCCCTTCCTTCTTCAGAAGCCCTTTTCTCTCAGGGCTGTTGCCTCTCCTAGAGGCTCAAATAGGTCATCATGCCATGAATTCCAGACCCTCATTGATGGGATGGTGCTATGTTGGTACTTTGGTCTTTTATTTGGTACTTTGGATACTGTGGACACCTCCTGAGGTGAGATACTGGGCCACATTTTGGCTTCAGAAGCTCTTTGTTTCCCCCTGTTTGTTAAATAAACCCCACTGTTGTTGTTTCCTGAACCTGAGAAGTCTTGCAATTGTGTACACAGGAGAAGACCCACAGTGACTGGTCCTCTATTGGGCACTGTCCTTTGATATTATGGTACCCATATAGCCCTCCCCATACGGCACTGTTTCATTTTGAATTGGCCCTTTTTAATCGCAATCATGGCTTTGATTACCAGTTCTCAGAAAACCTTACCCACAACGCTATTACCTTAATTTGAGATTCCATTTTTCTCCATAAAGAAATTCACACAGATTCCAGACCTTTTAATTCTTCAAGTTTCATCATCACATGCTTCACTCTTGTAGCCAGGGAACTGCAGAGGGACTTTCTGGCCCTTCGGCATTTGTGATGGGAAATGGGTCACACCTCCTAACTATCTTGGAATCACTTCCCAGAAGGAGATGTATATCCTGGACAGACTGAACTGTCCCTAAGGCATAACAGAGACTAAAACATGCTCATATAATCATGAGATAAGTTGTCACTTCGGAAAATTGCCATTTATATTTCTAAATGTTTTTGACTTAGAGCTAGCATTCTTCTGTGGCTTTATAAAAATACTGTGATAATCATTAAGCTTTGATTTCAAGTGATATGGTTTCCACCTGGATGGAAGGCTATTTTCTTCTTGGGAGGTTTATTAGTAATTACATATGTAAATCTATGCACATTTCCTTTTTGATACATTCTCATGGGAAAAATTACACCAAGAAATTATTAATGTACATGAAAACAACAGTTAAAATTCCCAGAGGATAATCTAGGCATTGAATATTTTTACATATATTAAAGTATCCACCAACATCACTTGAGAGTGGTAGGTTTGAGGAAAGAATGTTAAAACAAAAATTTGCCCCATTGAGATGTTCTAAAAATTTGATCAATGAAAGTGCTTATATAGTAACAAAGGGGAATTAAGGTTATGGACTCTAGAGTTTCCAGCAGTAAGGAGATAACTGCAGGGTCTTGGCTCTATCTGGTATGATCCTTATTTAATGCAAATTTATGACATTTCTTTGCTTGAGAAGTGGGATGCATAATTTTTATCTTCTGGTTTTTGAATCCAATATTCACCTTCATTTGCACTTCCTATTTTTCTTGTTTTTAATTATCATCATTACTAGGAAACCATGAGTGATAATTGCTATCTAATTTCTAACATCAATCACTACTAGAAACCAAATTATCAAAATATATAAATTCAACAATTGTCTGTTGATTAGTATCAATATATGTATTATGGAGATGGAAGGTGTTGCAAAGTTCTCTTACCTGAAGGGGATCAGGGGAGTTGAGATACAAATACAAAAAATGAAAACATCAGAAAAGTGTTAAAGTAAAAAGCTCTTATAGTTTAGAGAAGAGAAAGTATCTAATTGTATTTGGAGGGCTCAAGGAAGACTTTCTGGAGTAGGTGGCATTTGAGCTAGACTTTTATAGATCAAGGGCATTTTATGTGGAGGAAGCACATTCAGATAAGTACAGAGGAATTATAAATTGCCGTGTGTGTGTCTGGTCTGTGTGTCTGTGTGTATGTGTGTGTATGGAGAGAGAGAGAGAGCACAAAAGAGAAAAATGTTGCTCAGTTAGTTTCTGATTGAAAACAAGACAGTTCAGAATTTATTAGCAAAGGCTATAAGAAAAAATGATTCCAAGTCAGTAATAAAAGTTACAGAAAAATAGCCATTGTCACATAACATCTTCCTGGTTGGCAGTGCCACAATGAAGGCACACAATTCTAGTGGTCCCAGCTCCACAGGGCAGGAAGCCACAGTGAATCTTCAGACCTCCTGGGGGGAGGTGACTCTTGGGACAACAGGCAGACCAGGAGGTCTCAAATCATGTTGTTCCTGGTCTTCTAGGGTGCCTTCTGACCTGCCTTTTAAATGCCCTGAGTCCGGGCATTCTCGTATTGGGTATTGCTTGTGGTTTTGTGTTAAAACCAGCTGAAGCAGGGTCAGGAACTCAGCGTGAAAATATTTCTCCATGTCCTGTGAGTGAGCAGGCAGTCTGCTTGGGCCTGAATATTGGCTCCAGTGCTTAGAATATGCATGATTTCTAAGTTGCTTAATCTCTCTGTCTCAGTGTTGCCTCATCTGTGAATGGTGGTAACTATACTATTTTCTCACAGGGTTATTATGTGCGTTAAGCAAGTTGACAGATATGTACTTGGAGTGATGCCAACCGAATTTTAGCTCTTACTGGTTTTGCAGGGTGAATGAAGGGAGTGGTGAATAGGATTATGGTGAAGGGTGAAGTGGTGAAGGGGCACTGGGTTGTTTCATGGGTGCCTTGAATTAGAGGTCGGGACTGAGGGAAGACCCCTGCATGCTGAAACCCTTGGACTTGGCCTGGATGAGGGTTTTTCATTTATGAGCTCATGATGTTTTGGGTGGACTCAAGAGTAGAGTTAGCTGCTTTTTAGTTGCTGCCAGGCTTCCTTCATGGTATTTAGATCAATGGAGAGGAAGGATTTTTTTGTGAAAACAATATGCCTGCGCATACCTGTCATACAACGGAGTGACATGACTGAATCAGAGGATGGCATGGCCTCTGGTGGTGGCAGGTAGGGGCAAATAAAGGTGATTCCTAAGGATTCATCTCTGCACAAGGAAGCTCCCATTGTAAGGCAGTTCTCACAAGAGCACCAGGAGTATTGCAGGACATAAATGCGTGTACAGGGAGATATGCTTGTGAAGCTTAAGAGACCAACGCTATGGGTAAAAGCAGAGGAAGTGAAATTCAGGCAACTGTAAATCTTTGAGCCATTTTGTGCATCTTGAAGGCACTGCCTTAGTCAACACAAAATCTTACACTGCTGTTTTGAACAAGTTTGCAGAGCAGAAATCGTAAAAATAAGATTACCCCAGAGAAAAATAGTGCCCTGGAACCCAAAGGTCTGCCTATCACAGTGCTGACTCCTGGGGTCAGGATGGATTAGTGTAGGATGAATTAACCTCTGCAGTGTCTCTGGACTGCATCTGAATGTTTCCCTAGAGGAAGCAGCCCCAGTTTAAGGCAGAGATAGAGGCAAGAGAAAGTACACCAGGCCAGGCAGAGCTTTGTCCTCACCTATGCAAGAGCGATTTCTCCCTCAGGGAGAAGTTCTCTTCTGGTGAGCACAATGCTTATTTCAACTGCTTCTGGCCCCTCATTTCTATCCCAGGAACTTTTCATCAAGAAGATGGCTGCTCTGAAGTGTTCTATGTGGGGCGCTTGGTTGAAACTGTGACTGGGATGTTGGTTTCTGAGTGTGCTATGGGGACCACCTCATCCAGTAGTTGCAATTTTTCCCCTCACAGGAAAAACAGAACTTAGATAAAATGAAGAGTGCTACTTCATATTTGAAATTCTTGCTAGGGTGTTAGTAGGTGACGATGTCTGTCCTATAAAGTTAGCATAGAATGCTTTGGTGTAATCTAACCCTCTCACTACAGAAGAAAAATACTGAACCCTGGAATCTCCAGAGGCAGTTCAATGGCAGGTCCCTAGCTCAGTCTATGAGTGGCAGAGATGAGACAGAGAGCCAGGCTCTCCATTTTCATATTATTTTCACAACAATAAACACAGCAGTTTGCTCTAATTCTTGCAGTTGTTTACATATTTTTATTGCCTTAATATTCTTTTCCCTTTGTGTAGATAGCATCATAGATATGAGTCTCATTCTTTAAAAGCTGATATCATTTGGGATGTTGCTATCTGAGAAGAGAAATGGAAGCCTCTAGCAACTCCACTTTGGGTTCTTAATATTTCCAAATGTCTCCAGTGATGAGCATTTGTTCGAAGAGAAAAGCTTACAATAGGGCAGAGTATCTTCCTCTCCATCAGGAAAACGTCAACAGCTCACAGTCTTTCTTAAACTTTCTGACAGTTTCCACAGAACCTAGCAAATTATTCACAGTGATGCAGAAATAATGAAGGACTTCACCCATTAAATAATAACGTGTTTCCCCAAATGGGTTCCACTTATCAATGGTATGTGAGATGATTTTAAGTAACATATTTTAAGTAGATAAAGATCACAGCTTCCATCTTAATGGTACTTATAAATAGGTATTTAATCTAATGTATAGCATAAAATATGAAAAATACAATTAGCACCACAAGTCTGTAATATTTTGTTGCTTGGAATGGAGCTAACTAAAAAAAGCAAATTGATTTAAAGAAATACTAAATAATATAAATGGTAGCCAAATTTGGCAAAAATTGTAATAATGATACACAATGCTATATACATGATAACTGTGACTTGGAACACTCATTTAGGTCACATGTAACATGTATGAAGAGAACACTGTAGAAATTCTTTTAAAGCATCATAATGAACCCCCAGTTTATAACTGCAAAGGAGTTTTTCATTCTCAGCTCTCATTGTCATAGATGTTAGCACCTTGGGGACTTAATCTTGGCTGTTTCACAACTGGTAAGCATGATGCAATGGATTTCCCAGGTTGATTTAAGATTCTTTTCTCAGTCCAAACATGATACTTAGTTTGCCCTTCATCCTGTTGGCTTCCCCTTGAAGAATCTGCTTTGGGGACTGACTGCAGGTTGGAGAAGAGTTTCCCCTTAGATGCTGCTTTGTCATTGGAACTGCTGACTCAGCACTGCAGGTGACATTACTCAGTCTGGCATGTGATCAGGGTGGTGCATTCTGCACAATTGCACCTCTGTAACTCTTGCCCCTTTGCTTCCATGACACCCTCCCCCCTATATACATACATTCCCCTCCAGTGAGTGTGCACACAGACCTCTGATAGAGATGCTTTGCTATCTTGAAAGCATTCTTAGAGCAATATGGACCTTTTCTAAACCAGTTCCCTCTGTTGGACACTAGGTGGTTCTGGCTTTTGGCCCTCTTATCTGACTTCAGCTTTCCACTCTCTTTATTCTCCTCTTCTCATGCTTTTGTATCAGATGCCCCTGTGAGGGCTGCAATTCAGCAAACCTCATCTCTCACAAAATACCTCTCTCCTCTACAGTGGGGTGTACGTGCCTGGAGGCTCACTTGCCCATGCTTCATGCATTTTCTCTCCTTTTCTTTCCTTTCTGCTTTTGATTTCTTTTGCCCTAGTTACCTGGATGACCTCATCTGATCTTATGGGAACTGATGATGAACGGGACATACTATCTGGCTTCATTGAACTTACATTTCAATTCGGGTTAGGAATTCAAAAGGCAACAGAATAAGTAAGTACTATCAAATCATACAAATTCTAATCAGTCTTTTGCAAGAAGGGGAGAGATGGAGATAAGCAAAATTACAACGAACAGCTCTTTCTCAGAATTTTGTTCACTCTTTACATTATCATAGATTCTTAGAAGCAGAATTTTTAGGGAAAAAGTGATCATTTTACAGTGTCTAGATACATAATTTTCAGTAATTTAAACAGGGAAAATTCATTTAAGGATTTAACTACATCATACTTTCCTACTAAGGAATATGAGAGAAGTCTATAGAACACATGGGTAACAGATAGAAGGAACAATCACTGCCTCCCAGGGTGTGGCAGAGCCTCAAGAAAGGAAGGGATTTTGAAGAGGTTCCAGTTAGGATTGAAATCTGGAAATGACTGGAAAGGGTGCAGCTGTGATTCATAGGTGGAGGTGTTGGCTATAATCCCTGGGAGTCTCCCCTCTAGGCACCGAAGGAAATTTGTTCCCACAGATGCATCTTGCTGCAGAATCATTGCTGATGAAAGTCCTAAGCATGGCAGGGGAGGTGGTGTGAGTGCCCCTGGTTCCCTGCAGCACGAGGTGCTGCTCCAGTGGAGCAGAGAAAAGTTCACTAGAGCCAAGAGGAGAAGCCCCATCCTCTTTCAGGGTCCCCTGTGAATATTCAGGGATCTTCACTAATTAACTGACTAAGGCATCATCAGCATTTCCAGTCTGTGTTCTCTTTTCAGCCTACGAAGAGCTTTCTTATTCCGGGTGTTTCCCTTACTAGCACTGTTTTGAGACAGTGTCTGCATTTCAGGATAATTTATTTTGCTTTAGCATGAACGTGTGTGTATATATTAATTTTATCTCACATCAAATCATCTCAGCCTGCAATGTAAAGGGCCAAAAATTTATCTTTTCTGATATTTTTATGTATCCAGGATTTTAAAAATGGATTCAGGTTGCAGAACTCAAGTCAGGATCTGGACTTTGGCATCTAACTAAAGGTCCAGGTAACCCAAGTGGAGACAAGCACAAATTCCAAATTAAGTTGGTGATAAATTTAGGGAACAGCATAGAATTTATTTCTGAGCCTGCAGCCAGGGCTTTTAAAATGATTGAGAGTCTGAATACATGATTCAAAACTAATCCCAGGAACCAACACTAAGTTCAGGAGCTTTATCAATGCTGGATAGATCAATGGAGTTTGCCATGAAATATCACAAATCAAGCGTGAGTAGATGTTCATCCAAATCCTGCTTCTCATCTATGAGGTTATGTGAGGTATGAGACTGTGTAACAGGCCACAGAAGAAAAGACCACTCCACCCCCACTGTTGCGGTTTTTTTTTTTTGGTGGGGGGCAAGCGAGAGTCTGCTGCTGTCAGTAATCAAGTTTGTGGAAGAACATCCTATCCACACAGAAGCATTAAGAGGGAGGATTTCCCCTTCATCTACAGATTTAGTTACCAAAGTATATGGGAAAATAGAGCCCTGCTGCCTTTGGAGCTGGGTGGAATGTGTCATTGTGGTGTTTCAGGAAGGCAACTGGGGAAGTGGTTGTGAGTTTTATTTTCCTCACAGCACAGGAATAATAACAGTACCAGAGTATAGCTTGCTGGAAAGAGGAGATGAGATCCTGGTGTCAAGTATATAGCACTGAGCACGCAGTAAACATGAAAACATGGTAGAGATGATGATTATTTTCATTATTAATGATTGAATAGAATGTGATTTGATGTGGCAAGTTCTCCAAAGTTGTGTCTTTTATTTTTCTTTACAGAAGTCACTGGACTTCCTAGAATATTTTGAATATTGAGTACCACAGGCTTAGCAAACAAGCACACTGTTCTTGCTTGGAGAAGATGAAAACATTTCAAGCAGCATGTTAAATAGATGCCAGTTTTAAGGAATCAGGAATGAATGCTCTTGGAAAACGTTCTTGAGCACAGACTGAGGGAAAATTTATTATAAAGTTTGTTAACTTCCAAACATTAGAAAAGATTAAGTTTGCTGGGTTGCAGAAAAATTAACAATTATCATAGTAGAAAATGTTTGCTTCTCCCTTAGTAATGAAATCTGACTGGTTTGGCATCTCTGTGATTAGCAAGTCAGTCTTTGTTGTTACTCTGTTTCCCTTAGAATCCTGCCCCATGGTTCAAAACGGCTGCTTGGTCACAGTCTTCATGACTACATTCCAACTGGCAGGAATGAACAATGACTTGCGCGCACACACAAACACACATACACCCCTTATAATCCATATTTTCATTCACAAATTACTTAATTATAAGGTATCATACCAGCGTGTTGCATAGAACAGAGGTAAATATGCATATGATTCTTCAACTGGTCAGTTAAGAGTGCAGGTAGACATTTTTATCTGCTATCTATCACCCTGTAACAAACCACTCTAGAACTTAGTGTTTTAAAACCCAGGGTTCTACAACTCAGACAGGACTCAGCAGGCATAGCTTGTCACTGCTGTAGATGTTAGGAATACTCACATATCTGCATGTGCTAGGAGCTTGGTCAGAGCAGAAACAAAATGACTTTACTCATATTTGAAACCCATTTTGTGATGACTAGAACACCAAGGGACTAGTCAGGTGCCTTTGTCTCTCTACGTGGCCCCTCTAGCGAGGTAATCCACCTTCTGAATGGGCTGACAGTTCTGAGAGAAACTGCCAGACTTTCTAGTGCTTTGACGTGGGGCCAACTTGGAGTCCCTGTCTAGCCCAAGTTCAAGGAGAGCGGGATAGCCACTCGATGTCTTCATGGGAGGAGAAGCAAGGATTTGTGGTCATTAATCAATGACGATCATGATATAAAATTAATTACCTTTCTCCAGCTCTGTCTTGACCACTGGCAGTGAATGTTGGCAAATCTTAAATTAAAAAGCTCTAATTGCTGCCACCTGCCAGAACAGAAACAGGTGTTATTAACGGACCCTAAAATGTCTGGGGCTCTGGGAGAAGGTGGGAGAGCAAATGGTTTCTTCTGCTCCTTTTTCCAAAAATGACACCTTTACAAAAAATGTTTAGTGTAATATGCTAGCATAATGGTTGTTAAAGCTGTGATGGAGCCAGAAAGAGCTATTTAAAAGCAATTCCTTAAGATCTAAAATGATGAACTACTGAACTGAACCTTTTACATACTTTTCTCCTTTAAGAATAACAATGGCGATCTCTGTGCCCACCTTCAGTCCCCAGCCAGACACATAGACTCACCTAATATTAGAACCTGTTATAACTCTTACAGGGCCATAACTCTTATCAGGGCCATTCCAGAAACAACCTATTTCAGATGCTTCTGCTGTGAAGTGTGTGTATATGTGTATGCATGTGTGTGTATGGTGAACATATGGGCAAGTCTGTAAGTGTGTGCTGTGGTGATAATTTTTAGTATGTGCATCATGTTTATAAGTGAGCATGTGAATCTGTGTGGATGTGTTGTACACAAGTGTGAGTGTATGAAGGCAAGTATGTGTACATCTCTGTGTTTGTGTGAGTGTGGAGACAGAGCATGAGGAGAGGGAGGAAACTCTGAAGGAAAAAAAAAGCACATGGAATCTTGAATCGAAGTAATATGATTAGGATTTACCAGAGACTGGGAATATTGCCTGACTCCAAAACCTGCAGATCCTTCTGTTCATTACTAATGGCGACATATTTATCTTTTAAAGTGATTGAAATAAATAATATGATTTCTGCCAGCCCAAGATTGACCAAGTTAGAAGAGTGTGGGGCCTGAGTGGGGGAAGGCTAGACACTGAAGGTGCAAGATTGTGGTTAGCAAGGGGCCAAAGTTGAAGACTTCGTGAAATAAGACAGGCACAGATTTCTCAAGCTTAGCCTGCCCTCACTTCATCCCCTATCCTGGCATAGGGCATCCTTGAAAAAAAGATTACTGTGAAGTCAACTTTTCCTTTTTATGCTTTTTAGGGTGGTTCCCACCAACCCTGCAGACCCTGCTGCATTCATTCCAGCTCAGAGGCTCCCAGGAATTCTCTCATCACCTACTGACTGTGCCCCTGTGGGTCTAGGAGCTGGAAGGAGCAAAGGGACAAACATGCCAATATCCTTTTTAAAAAAAGCTAATATTTCAGCAACAGGATGAGATTTTGTCTGCATGTGACCTGGGAAAATAATTTTCACCTTGTTTCCTATTTTAATTTCTGGGAATTTTTAAATGGGCTTGTTTTAACTTTGGAAAAATTGGTGGATTTTTGAGTGGAGGAAATAATAACAAAAAAGAACTCCTGGGACAATTTCAATTATATCTCTTACTATGGTGAGGATCTTTGAGAGGAGAGATCATTTAATGAATAATTTATTAGTGATGACTGTTAACACCTATTTGAATATGTATTTTGTGTCAAGAATTATTCTAAGTGCTGCATGCATGCGATTTTCAGTCCACAGATAAGAAAACATGACCTCAAGATAGTTAGGCAAGTTTTCATGGTCACACTGATAGTAAGTATTGGATCAAGGTTCAAAACTTGGCTTTCTCCCAGCATGAATGAGCACTGGGACTCCAGGCAGTGTGCTCTGCTGCATCAGTTTAGAGTGTGATCCAAATATTTCAGCTGTATAACTTGACATTGACATTCACCTTTCATTGATTTTTGCCCCTGCCCCTTGACTGCACCAAGTCCTGTCTTTTTCAGCATCAACTTCTTCAATTATTTCTGGCAAGTCCAGAGCTCTAGGGGCTCTGGTTGTTGTTCTTTCTTGGAATAGCAGAAATTAAGATCATTCACTTCTCATCCCACATCCCAATGGTCTAGTTTAAATTTAAACATTGGCAATGATAGGGTGCGCCCCCCCCCCATTGTCTCCTGTTTAAGATTGCAGATTTCAAGGACAGGTAATGTTAAAATGGGGGAATGACCTTAGCTGGAATTTCCCTTCAGGGGGATGCAGGGGGAAGAAAGAAGTGTAACAGATTTCCTGGAAGGCGGGAAATCAGGGTATATAAAGGGTGTGCAAACAAAGAGGAGGATTCGATTTGATTCTAGG